>JAJOZX010006050.1:0-37500 GCA_023014485.1 Bathynomus jamesi | reverse complement strand
TAAGAGGGGGAGATACCACACATCATGTATTTTTATTTTTATTTAATAAATCTTAGAACACTAAGTATACACCATGTTTTATCCCTCTGGGTGTTTGTTACAGCTTCATAGAACCAGAAGAACGGGTGTTTCAGTTCTTTTGGCCATATCTATATACTGTATGCTTCAGATGTATTAGGTCATCCCATAAGTAATGTCGTTTTTTAGATCAGAATTTGAAGGACAAAAAAAAAAAAAAAACAACTTTTTAATCTAGTATATATTTTCCATCGGAATCAATGACACTGCCAACGTCCTACAAGCTTTTCAATGCCATGTTTATAAAATTCAGGCGGTTTTGAGGCAAAAAACGTACAAAGACTGGTGTGCAGGTCATCTAAAGAAGTATACTGTTTCTCGTCAAGATAGTTTTGCAGACTCCTGAAGAGATGATAATCTGAAGGAGCAAGGTCTGGAGAATATGGAAGTTTTTCCCACCCAAGCTCCTCAATTTTTGAAGTGATCCGAGCGGTATGAGGACGTGCGTTGTCGTGGTGGAACACGATTCCTTTCCGATTAACCAAAGAAAGTCTTTTCTTTTAGTGCAGTGTTCAATCGATCCAGTTGTTGACAGTAGACTTGAGCGGTGATTGTTTGGTTGTGTGGTAAGGTTTCAAAGTGTATTACACCACCTTTATCCCACCAAACACTATGCAACACCTTCCGAGGGTGAAGATTTGGTTTTGGCTGTGGTGTCGCTGGTTCTCCGGCACAAACCCACTGTCGACGGCGCTTAACATTCTGGTACAGTATCCACTTTTCATCACCAGTCACTAAACGGTGCAAAAACGGATCTTGGAGTTCACGGGAATGAAGAGCTGTGCTAATGTTTACCCGCACCCTCAGATTGTCGACCGACAATTCATGTAGCACCCATTTTCCTAACTTAGGCACTTTCCCGAGTTGTTGCAAATGTCGATGGATGGTGGACGGGGATGAATTGAGTTTCTGGGCCAATTCTTCGACAGTTGTTGAACAGTCTTCTTCAAGTGCGGCTAACAGCAAGTCATCATCAAACTCAGCAGGGCGTCCAGAGCGTGCTGCATCTGTCAAACAGCAGTCACCATTCCTAAACTTTTGAAACCATCTTTGACATTTCCTCACATGCAGAATATCGTTGCCATAAACGTCCTGAATGTTTCGCGTTGCTTCAGTAGCACTATTCCCTTTTTTGAACTCGCAAAGCATTATATGCCTGATATGCTCTTCTGATACCGCCATGTTTGAGGGGTTCACATAAAGCAAAACACACGTCTTCACTGGTCAAGGTCTGTAAAGTATGTAGCGAAACACGATAGATCTCCTCTTAGATATAACCTTCGGAAAATTTATGCTTAAACCGAGTAGGACTAGTTTAAACTTAATCTATCGTAAAAAACGACATTACTTATGGGATGACCTGATATACAGGGTGTCCATAAATGTTTACCCTGAAAACAGTATGCTTTCATGTTTTAATGACGAATCTTACATCCGTTTTCTTTTTACAGGTGATCTCGTACACGCATAGCGTTTCTGTGCTGGTGTGTTTCGTCTACCGCATTCGCCGCTAGGAGCGCTGTAGTAGCTGTTCAGTTAAGATGGCGTCTGTGACAGAGAAGGTACAATGTGTTGTGTGGCTTGCAGAAACAAAATCTCCTGTCAGTGTTCAGCGAAGGTTCAGAACAAAGTATGGAAAGAATCCACCTGATGTGAAGTTAATTAAGTCGTGGATGAAAAAATTCTTGGACACGTGGAAAAGGGAAAGAGCAGTGGTAAACACCGTTTCCGCAACTGTGTACTTGGATATGCTCACCAATTACGCCATCCCCCAGCTGCAGGACAGGCAGCCAACTGTCATCTTCCAACAAGATGGGGCACCCCCTCATTGGGCGCATGTTGTTCGTAAAACTCTCGACGCAACATTTCCAAATCGATGGATTGGCAGGGACGGGCCAATCCCATGGCCCCCAAGATCACCAGACATTACCCCGCTGGGTTTCTTTCTCTGGGGTCATGTTAAAGATTTGGTTTATGCAACAGTTGTTCCAGATATCAGGACATTGCGAGAACGCATTACGGATGCAATTGCAACAGTTAACCCACAAATGTTGGAAAATGTGTGGCGTGAGTGTGAACACCGTTTAGACATTTTACGTGCCACTAGGAGTGCACATGTTGAAGCTTATTAAGTTCATTAACTATGTATCAAAACTTTGTATGTTTATCTACTTATGATTAAAGCTGTGTTTGAATAAGAGTGTTTATTTAAAAGTTATAGCATGCTTTAATCAGGGTAATCATTTATGGACACCCTATATATGCTGTAGACGTATGCTACAGTTCCCCATGATGACAAAAAATACCTACTTCACACACACATTTGATTATTTTTTCTGTGTTGTCTGTATAATGTGTAAGGTGTCGGAGAACTAAATGGTGCAAAAATATTTTAAAATGCTGCCACGGATAAAAATCCAAAGGAATTAAGTTGGGTGATCGAGGTGGCATGCTAAGGTCCACCAAAGCTTATCCAGTGGTGAGGAAAGATTACATCTAGAGAGTTGCGAACAGCAACGGCATAGTTTCTTGTTGAAAGATTACACTAGCTTGTTCAGATAGTTCGCTCCAGTCACGGTACGATCGTCAAAGAAAATTGGACCGATCATGCAGTCACCTGACATAGCACACCAGACGTTAACTTTTGATGGATCTCGTTCACGTTGATGCGTTTCAGAATCAAAGTAGTATTCATTCGACAATAGTTTCTCGATACTGTTTTAACCCTTTATCGTGCAGTGTGACTTTGAATAAAATCGTCTGGCGTTAGCCATAACAAAATCAGTAAAAATCACACTGCCCGACAAAGGGTTAATAGAGTTCGAGCGTCGAATACGCACTGTAGCGACGAATGATGGTCGTCATGTGGAAGTTTTCTAAACTTGGACATTTTGGAAATGTAAAGAACCATATATATTTCATATATATTGATTAATAATACGAAAAAAGAGGACCAGTTGTTTTTTACACCATTATTTCTCAGACGCCCTCTATTTTCAGTTTATAGTTTGTCATTTCTTTTCGTTACAATGGGGAAGGAGGGGCCTATCATATAATTTATTTCTAGTATATTTCTAATATACGTTTATAAATAACATATTTCAAATCAAAAACATTTTTCTTTAATTAACATAAATGAACAGTCATTCATATAATTGCATTTTGAAGCTAAATTTAACAATATGGTAATCTCATTTCAGATGTTAACTCAACCTTGGGATAGAAAAGTTCATTTGAATCGCAGGAAAGAGAGAGGTAGTTTTATTTGATATTGTTATTTAAATGTTTCCTTTCTGATTTTTTGAAGCGGAAAAAGGCCATGTTTGTTATGATTATATATACTGTACATATATATATACACAGGGTGTCTCAGAAGTAGCGCACCGTAGTCTTTATACAGATTTACGAGGTTTACGAGTCGAAATGGTTTATAAGTGATGTTTAATTATAATATATGTTCGAATAATAAAATTAATAGTATGTACAGTTAATCAAAAAGCTATTAATTTTATTATTCAAACATTATCGAACATATATTGTAATTAAACATCATTTATATAAACCATTTCGACTCGTAAACCTCGTAAATCTGTATAAAGCCTACGGTGCGCGACTTCTGAGACACCCTGTGTATATACACTCGTGTGTGTGTATATATATACACACACACACACACACACACACACACACACACACACACAAGATAGAAGTATCTAAAATAAACAGAAAACAAGCACTTCTCTAACAAAGCCTACTCAGAAATAATTAAAAATATTCAACCACCCAAAAACCTTAAAAATCGTATAAAAATACAAACTTTAACGATAAAGCGTCTCATATGAAGCCATTTTACTCTTCCTTCTTCTCAAAAAAAACAAAAAAAGAGCCTAAAACGAAAAGTTATAAGTGCAAGAAGATTTACTACGGGACTAAAAATATCATTTGCAGCTTACAACAACGTTCTATAAATTCTGTGTTGATGGTCTGCGTTTAAGCCGGTCTAATCTATGCTTATTTTGAGTATGTTTTGGCCGACGGCGCTTCTCGTGTTCCGTCCTAAAGTAGTAGTTTAGAAAGCCTCTTTGCTAGTCTTTTCCTCGCTATTTGAGGGTTAAAGAGAGTTATTATATTTACAGCAGAATCGTTCATATTTCAAAATTCATTTCGAAATATGATGTGGATTTGAATGCAGTATTTTAAATATATATATATATATATATATATATATATATATATATATATATTAGTGATGGATCGAGTGGTCGGTTTTTCACAACTGCGGTTGTGTTTGCGGTTGTCGAATTTTTTCCAACCGCGGTTGCGGTTGCGGTTATCATATACTAGGAAAAATGCGTAATTATTAACTGGATTTAGCCACTATAGTGCGATTTAGCCACACTTGGTACATAATATATACTAAATAGTATTTATTTAGTTGTTGTTGTTGTTTAGCCGATCAGCCCACCCTGATCGAGCAAGCCGGCGGCACGCAGGTAACCGATCGCCCTCTCCGGAGTGGACCAGAGGTTCAGCGCACTCGTGATGTTGTGTTGTGTTCGTTGTTGTGCTAGAGCGGTACAGTCCGTCATAATGTGTTCAATTGTTTGTGGTGTGTCTTGGCACAGGTGGCAGGTGTCGTCTATGGAGTTGTCTAGTCTGTGTTTATATGTCCGTAAGTTGGGGTGATGTCCACATCGGAATCGTGCTAAGTTAACTCGATCCGATCTGCTCAGGATGATCTCTGACCTGTTAATGGGCGGCGGCTTCGCACCTAGGACCGCATTCGGACCGAGTCGTGTCAGTGCTTTGTGGGTTAGGTGTGTGTGTATGTGTTTTCTGTACTGTGTGATGTCTGTGGGGCGTGGTATGGAATGGAGTATTTGGTTATAATGTCTCTCTGGTGTTACCTTAATGGTGCGAGGTGTTGGTGCATGATTGTACATGTAGTGGCAAGGGTGTTGTGGGTTAGTTGTCGCTGCTGCCATGAATTGTGTTCCCCTCATGTCTAAATGTTCCCTAACTTTTAGTATTTTTGTTTCTGTGTGCAGGTGTTCTATTGGTGTTGTTTGAGTGCATCCTGTAATGATACGAAGTGCGTTGTTTTGTATTGTTTGTAAGGTGTTTATGTGTGTGTTTGAGATAATGGGTGCCCAGCATGGGCTAGCATAGTCCATAACTGAGCGAATATATTGTTTGTAGATGAGTGATGTTGTTTCCTGCTGGTGTCCAAAGTTTGTGCCTGTTAGTACCCTAAGCGTGTTAAGTCTTGACGTACATTTGTTTTTAATGTCCTGAATGTGGTTTGCAAAAGATAATGATGTGTTGTATGTGACACCTAGTATTTTGGTTCTGTGAGTGTGTGGAATGTTGATGTTGTTTAGTGTAAGTTGTGGAATTACCTGGTGTTCTTTTGTGTTGCTTGTAAGCAAGGTGATGGTTGATTTTGTGGGCGCTACTTTGAGTCTATTGTGTGTGAGCCAGTCTTGTATACTGTTTATGTATGTTTGTAGGTTATTTGTAGCGGTGTCGATGTTGTTGTGGGTGGATGTTAGAGTGATATCATCTGCATATGATGATAAGGTAAGCTTGTTATCTATGGGTGTTGGAATGTCATGCATGTATAAGTTGAAGAGTGTTGGTGAGAGAACAGAGCCTTGAGGGACCCCGTTCGGAAAAAGCTTGTTTTTGGATGACTTGCCATTAAATGTGACATGTGAGTATCTTCCTGAGAGATAGTTGCTCAGCCACCGTTTGGTGTTATTGTGCATGTTTGTGTGAGTATTTTGTTTATGAGAGGGAAGCGTGGGATAGCATCAAATGCTTTACTAATGTCTATTGTTGCTAATAGTGTACGTTGAGCTGGTCTTCTAGAGTTGATGCCATCCATGATGTGCTGCGTGAGGTTAGTGAGTAATGTCGTGGTTGAGTGGTGAGGTCTGAATCCATGTTGAGTAGGCGATAGTGGTATGTGTGGGTTGGTGATTTGTAAGATTAGTCTTTCTGTTACTTTGGAAGGTGTGCATAGTAAAGTAATGGGTCTATAGGAAGCTGGTTCTGTTGGATTTTTGTTTGGTTTGAGTAGTGTAATAATTTTACCTTGTTTCCATATGTCAGGAATAATACAGTTTGGTATGAATATGTGCTGATATTTGTGAGAGCTAGTATTCCTTGTGGGCCCAAGTGTTTAAGGTGTATGTTAGATATGTTGTCTGGTCCAGTAGCCTTCGAATTTTTAATGTTTTTGATGATCTTGGTGGTCTGGTCTGTATTGAAGGGTGTAATGGTCGTGTCGAGTCTGTAGTTTTTCTTGTGTCTGGCTGTTTGTCTGTCTGCGTGTTTCTGGTTGTTGTCTCTGTTTAAGTGACTTATCTTTGCGTAGTGATTAACTAGAATGTTAGCTTGTTGTGTGTATGTTGGGATATTATTTTGGCTGCGACAGATAGCCGCGTGTGAGGTGTGAATGCCGCTGTTAGAGTGGGTAATGCTGTTTATAGTCTTGTATAGCCTGTATGTATCTGTGGAGTGGTTTAGTGTTGTTATGAATTCCCTGAATGTTTCAGTTTGTTTTTCTTTGAGTTTGTTGTTTATTTCTGTGTTGAGCTGTTGTATCTGCTGCTTTATGGCTTCTGTGTGTGGTGTTTGTGTGTTATGTTTGAGGTTGTTACGTTGCCTTATGAGGTGGGCTATTTCTCTAGTGTAATTTGGGTTGTATTTCCTAATGTTGCCCTTGGGTATGTATTTGTTTGCATTATTGATAATCTGATTAAATGTCTTGAGTGTTGTATCGATGTTTATGATGGGTGTGCTGTTTAATGTGGTGAATTGTTCCTCAGTCTGTATTTTGAACTGTTCCCAATCAGCTTTCTTGTAATTTCTGTAAGTGTGCCTAAGGCTGTTGGGGCAGAGTGTAGAATGTGTTGTAATGATGATGGGCAGGTGGTCTGATGACAGTTGTTTTTCTGTTCTCCATTGTGTATGTGTTGCTAGTGAGGGGGAACAGAACGTTATGTCTGGGGAGGAGTTTGAGTATCCTGCTTGATGTGGTATGTGTGTATGTTCTTCTGTATTGTTAAGAATGAAGAGGCTGTTTAGTTGTGTGGCTATGTTGAAAGACCGTAGCGAGTTTCGTAATTCTGTCATACTTACTGAAGGAACTTCCACAGAAGCGTGACATCTCGGCGGAAAGCACTATTAAAAAACAAATCGAGTCATTCGACCTTGGAAGTGACATATTGTATATACACAATATGTTACGGACAATACCTTATGTTGAACACAAGTTTTGCAATACACCGCTACCGCTATTTGTGTGTTGCAAAACTTGTGTTCAACATAAGATATTTACTAAATAAATACTATTTAAATGAAGTATATTCTAAACTTATATAGCTATTATGAAAGAATAGGTCAAATTAATTAAAACCATATTTTGCACTAAGTGTGTTACCAGGATGAGGGACGAGGACCCATCGCACTGTTCATCCCACCTACCACTTTCCCCAGCCCACCCATTGGAAAGTTATGGATTATTATTCATTTGAAAAACTGATGTCAAACTTAATGACAGGCAGTGTGAATTTCAAGAATAATATTTTTGCTGCATTTTCACCTTTCAAGCGGCAACGCCTCTCATCGTACAACGTTCCCGCTCCACGCATAAGGAGACCCATCATTTTCTTTTTAAAAAAAGAAATATTTCTAATTAACCTAAAATTAAAATTAACTAAGCTTTTACAACCGCAACCGCACTTATGGAACGGCGGTTACGGTTGCGGTTGTGAATTTTTGTGCGGTTGTAGTGCGGTTGCGGTTGCGGTTATTCGATCCATCACTTATATATATATATATATATAGTGGGTTACAAAATCTCATTGACAGAGCTGTCTTTGTATCAAAGAATTAAAGAAGAATGAAAAATGGAAGAATCTGGTTTGAAATTTTTTAAATAAACAGGGTGATCCAAAACGGTGTTCCCAGAAATAAATTGTTACAATTTTTTTTGGGGGGTGGGAAACACCTTTTTGGGTCACCCTGAAATCTGTGCTATGTGAATGAAATTTGAAAGACCGTAGCGAGTTTCGTAATTCTGTCATACTTACTGAAGGAACTTCCACAGAAGCGTGACATCTCGGCGGAAAGCACTATTAAAAAACGAATCGAGTCATTCGACCTTGGAAGTGACATATTGTATATACACAATATGTTACGGACAAAGCCCGGCACTTGGACAACGCGCGCTTTGTCTGGACACACCGTGCATTGTCCTCCTTCATTTGACAGAGTCCAAAATATATAAATAGTTCAGACTTTGATCAGCCACAGCTGGAAACGTGCGGAGTGTTCAAATGTATTAGGTTAAGTTAAGTACGGTTAGGTTACATATATAATTAGGTTTTATATATTTCGAACTCTGTCAAATGAGGAAAGACAATGCGCGGTGTATGCAGACAAAGCACGCATTGTCTAGCCGCTGTGCTTTAACATATAGGAAGGAACAAGTGGTGCAATTTTCGAAAAAAGTTCGCCTAGAAACTTGAAATTTCTAAAAAGCATAAAAAATTACTAATTGTTAACATTCTGATTTTTTAATTTTATTTCATTGTTTTTGGTAACTAATAAAATTTCAAAGAAACTCCAATTATTAATTTTTAGCTTTTTTTTTTACAAATTTTATGTTTTTAGGCAAATATAATTCCATTCTTGCGCATTATATTATGCAATTAATGATGAAAAGCACTCGTTAATTCCGCGTAAAATGGGCGCATTTTGAGAAAAATTTGCTTCATTTCAGCAATAATAGATAAGATTTTTTTTTTATTCTGAGACTGTAAATTATCAGAAAAAAAAAATTCAAATTAAGTCTGAGCCGAAATATTCAGAGGTAAAATAGTGCTAAAAGGAAAAAAATTCGCCGAAAATCCTAAAATTGCCAATAACCTCCAATAATTAATAATATTTTTGGGTCTTTTTAAAATTTGATTATTCCCTCCCCCCCCCCCCCCCCCCCTCCAGAATATTAGATATCAATAAAAATAAACCCTAAAAATCGGCAGTTTTTTCAAAATAAATATTGAATCAAAATTTTTTTGTTCGATTTTACATATTTATTAAAGCATATCTTTTTGCACCCAATGGATGATGTTGCTTCGATAAAGAAACATTTTTCCTCATCAACTCACAATGGAAACGATACTCTCTCTGAGAGTGATTATACACTGAACATCACTATATACATTAATCTTATATAAATGAGTTTCGGTTTTGCTCCAGTACGCAACACCATTTCCTTATATAGGCGAAGCGAAGACATTGCAATCGGGGGTTGGAACGCCCTTGATGTTGGTAACAATAAAGGAGTTAGAGCAATGGATCCTCATTAGTTAGTCTGATCGCTGTGCCGCTTTCTGGCGCTCCTCAATGGTTATTATTAGATACTAAAAACTGGTAGTTGCTTTAAAAAGTTTCTGAAACCACTTTTAAAAGTTCAGAAACCTTGAACGACATTGCTGGATTCTCATATATACACCGTATGCTGTGTACCAGTAGAGTACTCGCACGGTTACCCAACCGTAAATCGAGTTAACCATGATTTACTGATTGTGACCATTGTGCACTAATCCGTGATCATGACACTGAGTTAACCGTGATTTGGTGCGATATTTACATCCGTGGCTCGCCTCCCGCCAGTCTAACAAGCTGTATATTATACTGTAATAAAATAATACTGGCGCGCGAGGTGAGAGGACAGTCAGTGGTAGTGGGCAGCAGCGGCTGTACCACCCACCCACTGGCGGGGTATACCGAGTTAACTGTGACAGTGTGACATCAGGTAATCCGTGACCATAGACCGCCCTTCAAACACGGATAACTGAGTACTGTAATAGGACAGATACGATATTACTGTTATTAGAGGATATATATATATATACAGGGTGGGCCGTAAGTTTCCATACATAGGAAAAATAAACATTTTTTTATGGACAACCATTTTTATTTATATAATATGCTCTACATGGTTGCCATTGTTTTGAAAACACATTTCAATACGTGTTCCCCACTGTTGATGAACACGCATTAGCACAGTTGACGTTATGCTTGTAATGGCGTTGGTGATACGTTCCTTTAATGATTTATGTCTCGTATCTTTTCCTGATACCATGGCCTTCAAGTGCCCCCAAAGATAGAAATCAAGGGGGGTGAGATCTGGGGATCTGGGAGGCCACTCCACAGGACCACGCCGACCAATCCAAGCATCCGGAAACTGCTGATCCAAATACCGACGCACGTGAAGACCATAATGAGGTGGAGCTCCATCTTGCTGGAAGTAAACTGGGAAGTTACCTTCCTCGTTTAGCAGGGATGGGAAAATCTCTTCTTGCAACATGTTGAGATACCTTTCGGCATTAAGATTTCCACTGACAAAAATTGGTCCAATAATTCTGTCACCCCATATCCCGGCCCACACCATCACTTTACCGGCACCTTGCATCTTCGTCGGACTCAGCCAGTTAGGGTTAGCATTACTCCAATAACGTATGTTTTGCCGATTAACCTCTCCATTGACGTAAAAATTTGCTTCATCAGTAAACAAGATCTTACGTCAAACGCATATTCTTAGGGTATCTGAAACATAAAACAAACGTTTAATTTTTCCTATGTATGGAAACTTACGGCCCACCCTGTATATATATATATATAATAATATATATATATATGATGAATAAAACCACGAAGGAAAGGAAACACAAAACGGTGCTCAAGCGCTTTCGTCTAATGACATTCTCAGGATGTCATTAGACGAAAGCGCTTGAGCACCGTTTGTGTTTCCTTTCCTTCGTGGTTTTATTCATCATAAATATTTTTTACGTGTTACTTTCGTGAAATAATTTTCATATATATATATATAATATATATTAATATATATATATATATTATATATATATACATTATAACTGCAAACACGCAGTATAATTAACGTAAAGAACGACGCTTTGTATAGGAGACTTATCCGCGCAAGATGAGAGCGAAAGAACGAAACAACTGAAAAAATGAGGTACCCACCCGGGAATCGAACCCGGGATCTTCCGATTGCCGGTCAGACATGCTAACCACTACACCATAGGCTCTCACCCAAACAAATGCGCGGATATGTCTCCTATACAAAGCGTCGTTCTTTACGTTAATTATACTGCGTGTTTGCAGTTATAATGTATAAATGTTACGACATGCGGGAGGTGCTCCTTTGGGGCATTGGTTTCTGCGCTATGTAGAGGAATTACGAGCATTTGTTTGGGTGAGGCCTATGGTGTAGTGGTTAGCATGTCTGACCGGCAATCGGAAGATCCCGGGTTCGATTCCCGGGTGGGTACCTCATTTTTTCAGTTGTTTCGTTCTTTCGCTCTCATCTTGCGCGGGTAAGTCTCCTATACAAAGCGTCGTTCTTTACATACATATATATATATATATATATATATATATATATATATATATATATATACAGAAAAGGGTGTTCTTAGGAAACTGACATTTAAGGATAAAAAGGATGATCAATGCCCACGTCAACATTATGAAGTTTTAATATCAGATGTTTCGGAAGTCAAATTCCCATCATCCGTGGTATGTTAAATTACATCTGATATTAAATCTTCATAATGTTGACGTGGGCATTGATCATCCTTTTTATACTTAACCTTGGTTTTGCTTCCGCCCAAATTGTTCATTCTGACGAAGGGCAAGCTTGTCACTCCACCTTAGACCTACAGTTTAACGTGGAATCTAAACCACGCCCCACCATCAGCCCAGCGTCTTAACCACTACACTACCCACGGTACCCATTTCTCTACCAACCAATTTCTTTATTGTATGGAAGGATGAACAACTGGGTTTTGTTGCGCGCCGCCTGCCGTCACCGGGTCTCGATCCCGGGGCCGATGGATTTGTAGTCAGCGACGATGCTAACCACTACACCACCGAGGCTATATACTGTATATACAGTATATATATATATTTAGAAAACACTGTAGTGGTGTAAATTCCATAAAAGAGTAAAATCTCAGACAGAAAATTTAAAAGGAATTAAAATTAAATTAAAAGGTAACTGCGAAGCTTTTTGAAGACGCTTCCTTCTTCGTTCAGGCAGGTGGAAAAACTGAAGTGAGAGAAAAAGCACACGCAAGAGAATCCAAGCAACGTTTTGCCTCTGGTGGCTGAAAATGTCTGAATACAAACCTTATCGAAGATTCTTTGGCTAAGTAAAATTGGTCAAAAAATCTAAGGAAAATATGCCGTTTTTAACAGTAAAATTATCAGTATTTTTTATCAAATAAAATTCGACCAATTTACTTTTATCACGATTATCAGCATTAAGAAGATAAGAATTATTAATATCTATATTATGAAATTTAGGGGCCGACCGATAGTATTCCCAAAGTATCGGCCGATACCGATACCTGTCCAAAATAGGATTCAAAGAATGTAATTCGACACATGTACTGTAATTCAAAACATATATTTGAAGAAGTGGAATTCACAAAATAAAAGTCATGTAATGGAAACAATACGTAATTCAAAAATTGTAATTCAAAAAGTGTAACTCCGTATAACGGTTCACTCAATAATCAAAATTGAGGAACTTCAGATTTTTGGAGAGTATTATTTGTTCCTCAGCGTTGATTGGGGTGATGTTGGCTCGTTTCGCATTGATAACATCTCATCTCCAGCCGTTGAGAAAAGCCGTTCAGAGTCAACTGATCCAGAGGAGCAGCTCATGCACTTCTCAGCAACTTTGGCAATCTCCGGGAAATCAGCAGAATGTTCTCGCCAGAAAATGAATGGATCCCTATCTCCAGCGATCCTAGGTTGCGACCAATAGGCGTCCAGGGCTGCTTCCACTCGTGCGTCTGGGGCAGTGAACATCATGTCCGTATCCCTCGTTTGGGGTTCTTCAACTAGAATAGGACGAACGTGATCGTCGAGATCGCTACCTTCTGAATCGGAAAGGTTTTCCCAAAGAGCGATTTTCTTGGACGGAGAAACCGGACCACTTCGGCGGCGTTTCACGGCAAATGCACCTCCAATACCAGTAGTTAATAAATTTACAAAAAAATTATTACACACTGTTGAACTGATTCATAACTTGCGAACTGAGGAAATGACGCCGCGATGGTTACGGGCTCGCTTTATATACTGTACAGGGTGTTTCTAAAGTAACCATCAATTTTGCGAAATAATATGAATTATAAAAAAAACACATTTAAAACATGAAAATATATATATATATATATATTTAAACAAAATACATGCTATTTCAAAATAAATTCAGATTCGCACTTTGAATTTGATTAATAAGCTCGGCACACATTGTTGCTCTTCATGATAATCTTTTTATAAGTTGTGGAACACTTGAATGTGGTATGGCTTTTTCTTTAAATCATAACGTAGAATTCTGTAAACCGCCGTTGTTTGTGGAATTTCTAATCTGTGGGATGCCCTCCGAATCGATAATTGTGGATCCTCTTCGAATGCTTCTTGAACAGATTCGATTCTTTCGTGAGATCTTCTTGGCCGTCCAGATCTACGCTCGTCATGCACAGATCCAGTCCTCATAAATTTGTTTACTAATTCGCGAATAGCCTGGTCTCTAGGGCCTGTTTTACGAAACCTTCTCTCAAACTTTTCTCTAATTTCATTGCACTTCATGCCTTTTATCCTGCATGTTACTACATAAACCCGTTCTTGCACATTCATCATCAATGATATGGGTGTGAAAATAAAATAAAATAATTAACAAAAAATCGTGTAAAGCAATTGAAATATTATAAATACATGAATTTTGTATAACAATGCACATACCATTATGCCAATATAACAATTGTTTAAAATTCCCCTATTTCACCAAAATAGATGGTTACTTTAGAAACACCCTGTAGAACGGTAATGAGTCATGGAAATTTCTAGAAACGTTGGGATAAATTGCGAACACACACGTAACTTCTCGAGCAGCCGGGAAGTTTCTATTTGGAAAACGCCCGTTTTTTTTATTCTTAGAAACAAAAAACTATCGGTATCGGTAGCTACTAATCATCGGTACCGATACCGATACATCCACCGGTCGATGCCTAATTATGATCACACTCTAAAACCAGTGGTGGGCAACCTGCAGCCCAAGAAACATTTTACTAACCATTGTCCACATGAATGAAAATTTTGGAATTTATATTAATATTTCCATAATCTACTGATAATTTTGATTGTTTAACAAAATTTCTTTATATTAATTATTATATTATTAAAAAATGTTTCTTTTGCTTACTATTTAAAGTTGATCACAATTCAATTAATATATATAAAATAATTTTCTCTAACTCTTTATGAATTTTTCGGGCTGTATTAAATGTATTTAATCATATTCGTGGGGCCGTGTTTAGCGCATATGCACATTTTTAATCTTGCGGCCCAATGAGATGAAGGAAGGACACTCATGCGGCCCACTCACTAGCCTAGGTTGTCCATCACTGCAGTCTAAACGATGTTTATGTAAAGCCGAGTTATCATCGGCAATATTTTTAGACTACTGTATAGTTATGCTCATAAAGACGACGTCTAACGTCAGTGGTCTCGCAAATGTAAGATTTAGAACAATTCAAACGTGGGATTTTGTAAACCCCCTGTATTAGGGGCCGCTCCGATGGTTGGTTTCTTCGTAAAAAACTACGAGTAGTGTAAGGCACTTTAAGGAAACGGTATGAAGATCGGCGAGAAAAATATTACGAAATGACTCGGAACTGAAAGGAACAACTAAAACATTTTTTTAAATTCTTGGTCGAGGCGTTATTACCATTTTTTTTTTTTTTTTCAAGCAGCACCAAATGCCTTTCCGATAAAAATTTGGGGTAATCTAATTTGGTAAAAGATTTTTTGATAAAAGCGAACTCGGCATCCAAATACGAGGGGATACAACTCCTAAAAGCTCTCAAAAACATACCAACAAGGATGAGTAGCATGGGCACATTTAAGGAGAGAGGGAAAAGGGGATGAAGGGAAAAGGGGGGGTAATGGTTGCAAAAACGATGAGAAGGGAAGAGAGAGGAGTGTCAGTGCCAAGGGGAGCGACACCCAAAAGTAAAAAAATAGAATATAGAGTAACCTAACAAACTTGAACTATTAATATATATATATTATATATATATATATATATATATATATATATATATATATATAAGCAAACAACCACAAGGAAAAGGAAACACAAAGTCCGAGCGCTTTCGTGATATATTCACATTATCAAGGAGGAACAGAAAATAGACGGAGATTACAAAGTAAATGAGTTAA
Source organism: Bathynomus jamesi (assembly GCA_023014485.1). Lineage (NCBI taxonomy): Eukaryota > Metazoa > Arthropoda > Malacostraca > Isopoda > Cirolanidae > Bathynomus > Bathynomus jamesi. The sequence continues at coordinate 22,092 of JAJOZX010006050.1, read as the reverse complement.
ATAGACAAGCAAAAAATTCACAATTGGCACCTCAAATTAAAGGACTTAAAGCCCTCTAAAATTTTTTTCAATTGATAACATAATCTGTAGGCAGCTAAATTACAAAATATAAAAAATATATACTGTATAGATGAAATTAGACAAAAAGAAAACCAATACAGAGAACAAAAATTATTATAATGGTTATTAACACTAATATTTAATTAAAACAGGCAATTAATTGGCAAGAATTTAATGAAAAACAAATAGATAACGTAGATAACAAATAGATAACATAATCTGTAGGCTGCTTAATTACTATACAGATGAAATTAGACAAAACACCAGTACAGAAAACCAAAAAAATTATTATAATGGTTATTAACACTAATATTTAATTGAAGTAGGAAAAATTAAGAGGCCCGAAATTAATGAAAACAAAGGGAAAGTTGCCATCGTCTTACAGATTATTACAAAATTTCTACAAACATTCTGGAAAAAAAATTGTTTTCCCAACAGCAACCCACTTCAAAAATCCAATAAACCACCCAGCAACCAAAGATTATACACGAAAGAAATATTACAATTAAAATAGACACATAAGAATGTTAACAGTTCTTACAATAATATTTATTTATTTAACCAGGGCAAACCATTAAGAGGCAAACAATGCAGTTAAGAAAACAGTAGGCCCATCGCCAGCTTACTGACAATGTACGAATCTAATTTGTACAACCCAGGGCTAATATTAAGGACCAAATCCGCATTATTCTTGATCACACTTGATTCCAATATATTTCTGCTAACAATAGATTTACTAAACCTTAATTTGGAAGCATTTTTCCAATCAATGGGATGATTAGAATCTCTTACGTGAATGAAAATGGCGTTAGATTCCTGGCCACTTCATATACTGTATTGATGCTGTTTAATACGTAACTCAAGGGTCTTACCAGTTTGGCCAATGTAAAATTTATTACATATTGTGCAAGGGATTTTATAAACACAACCATGTTCACTTAAAGGGGAGTTCTTAATCAATGAATTCTTAATTACATCTAAATTTTTTTGAACACAATATTTACGTTAAAAGTCCTCAGCAGATTCGGCAGCTCAAGGAAATTTTCTCTGAATGGTAACACTAAAACATTTTTTGTGTTATAAGGAATCTTATCCTTTACTTTGTGAACAGTGCATTCAACAAGAAAATTAAACAACTTTTGAAGGGGAATGAAATGTTACTTAAACAGTTTCTGAGTACTTCACCGTCATTACCTTATATGTATGGCCTGATTAAAACTCATAAGCCAAATAATCCGGCAAGGCCTATTGTTAGTTCTATAGGTTCTATCTCATATAAGGTATCCAAATGGCTTGTCTCCATTCTTAATCCTCTCCTTGGCACAATTTCACAATCACACATAACTAATAATGTAGACCTTGTGGAAAAATTAAATAGTATCAGTGTCAATTACAATTTTAGATTGGTAAGCTTTGATGTTACCGCTTTATTTACAAGAGTCCCGGTGGAGGATCTTTGTGTTTCTTTCGGAAGAATTGGTTAAGCATAATTTGCCTTTACCTGTGGCCACAATTATAGAATTAATTAAGCTGTGCATAGTAGACTCAAAATTTGTGTTCAATAATGAATATTTTAGACAGAAATTTAGTATGGCGATGGGAAGCCCTCTCTCCCCCATTTTGAGTAACTTATACATGGAGTTTTTTGAAAGTAAGTTATTAAGGAAGATTCTGCCAAATTATGTTCCATGGTTTAGATATGTAGATGATGTTCTTTGTCTTTGGCCAGTGACTTTAAATCTCAATGAATTCCTACCCAAACTTAATAATTTAATTCCCTCTATCAATTTTACAGTTGAAATAGAAAAAGATTCTTCGATCCCTTTTTTAGATGTTTTAATATATAGGTCTGGAAAAAAGTTTAAGTACAATATTTACAGAAAACCCACTAATAATTGTTCCTATATACATTATTATTCTGATCACCACATTAATGTAAAACAATCCGTTCTTTCTACTTTGTTTCTAAGAGGCCTACGAATTTGTAGCCCTGAGTTTATTGACGATGAAATTAGTAAAATATACAAAATTGCTTTTGATTTAAAATACCCAAAGAACTGCATAGATAAGTCCTTAAAAATGGCAAAGAAAACCCTACAAAGTAAAGGATAAGATTCCTTATAACACAAAAAATGTTTTAGTGTTACCATTCAGAGAAAATTTCCTTGAGCTGCGAATCTGCTGAGGACTTTTAACGTAAATATTGTGTTCAAAAATTTAGATGTAATTAAGAATTCATTGATTAAGAACTCCCCTTTAAGTGAACATGGTTGTGTTTATAAAATCCCTTGCACAATATGTAATAAATTTTACATTGGCCAAACTGGTAAGACCCTTGAGTTACGTATTAAACAGCATCAATACAGTATAAGAAGTGGCCAGGAATCTAACGCCATTTTCATTCACGTAAGAGATTCTAATCATCCCATTGATTGGAAAAATGCTTCCAAATTAAGGTTTAGTAAATCTATTGTTAGCAGAAATATATTGGAATCAAGTGTGATCAAGAATAATGCGGATTTGGTCCTTAATATTAGCCCTGGGTTGTACAAATTAGATTCGTACATTGTCAGTAAGCTGGCGATGGGCCTACTGTTTTCTTAACTGCATTGTTTGCCTCTTAATGGTTTGCCCTGGTTAAATAAATAAATATTATTGTAAGAACTGTTAACATTCTTATGTGTTTATTTTAATTGTAATATTTCTTTCGTGTATAATCTTTGGTTGCTGGGTGGTTTATTGGATTTTTGAAGTGGGTTGCTGTTGGGAAAACAATTTTTTTTCCAGATTGTTTGTAGAAATTTTGTAATAATCTGTAAAACGATGGCAACTTTCCCTTTGTTTTCATTAATTTCGGGCCTCTTAATTTTTCCTACTTCAATTAAATATTAGTGTTAATAACCATTATAATAATTTTTTTGGTTTTCTGTACTGGTGTTTTGTCTAATTTCATCTGTATAGTAATTAAGCAGCCTACAGATTATGTTATCTATTTGTTATCTACGTTATCTATTTGTTTTTCATTAAATTCTTGCCAATTAATTGCTTGTTTTAATTAAATATTAGTGTTAATAACCATTATAATAATTTTTGTTCTCTGTATTGGTTTTCTTTTTGTCTAATTTCATCTATACAGTATATATTTTTTTATATTTTGTAATTTAGCTGCCTACAGATTATGTTATCAATTGAAAAATTTTTTAGAGGGCTTTAAGTCCTTTAATTTGAGGTGCCAATTGTGAATTTTTTGCTTGTCTATTTAACTCATTTACTTTGTAATCTCCGTCTATTTTCTGTTCCTCCTTGATAATGTGAATATATCACGAAAGCGCTCGGACTTTGTGTTTCCTTTTCCTTGTGGTTGTTTGCTTATTAATAAGGTCACGTGTTATTTTGTGATTTTAGTGCATATATATATATACAGGGTGGGCCGTAAGTTTCCATACATAGGAAAAATTAAACGTTTGTTTTATGTTTCAGATACCCTAAGAATATGCGTTTGACGTAAGATCTTGTTTACTGATGAAGCAAATTTTTACGTCAATGGAGAGGTTAATCGGCAAAACATACGTTATTGGAGTAATGCTAACCCTAACTGGCTGAGTCCGACGAAGATGCAAGGTGCCGGTAAAGTGATGGTGTGGGCCGGGATATGGGGTGACAGAATATTGGACCAATTTTTGTCAGTGGAAATCTTAATGCCGAAAGGTATCTTAACATGTTGCAAGAAGAGATTTTCCCATCCCTGCTAAACGAGGAAGATAACTTCCCAGTTTACTTCCAGCAAGATGGAGCTCCACCTCATTATGGTCTTCACGTGCGTCGGTATTTGGATCAGCAGCAGTTTCCGGATGCTTGGATTGGTCGGCGTGGTCCTGTGGAGTGGCCTCCCAGATCCCCAGATCACCCCCCTTGATTTCTATCTTTGGGGGCACTTGAAGGCCATGGTGTATCAGGAAAAGATACGAGACATAAATCATCTAAAGGAACGTATCACCAACGCCATTACAAGCATAACGTCAACTGTGCTAATGCGTGTTCATCAACAGTGGGGAACACGTATTGAAATGTGTTTTCAAAACAATGGCAACCATGTAGAGCATATTATATAAATAAAAATGGTTGTCCATAACAAAATGTTATTTCCTATGTATGGAAACTTACGGCCCACCCTGTATAATATATATATATATATATATATATATATAAGCAAACAACCACAAGGAAAAGGAAACACAAAGTCCGAGCGCTTTCGTGATATATTCACATTATCAAGGAAGAACAGAAAATAGACGGAGATTACAAAGTATTTGAGTTAAATAGACAAGCAAAAAATTCACAATTGGCACCACAAATTAAAGGCCTTAAAGCCCTCTAAAGATTTTTTTCCCCAAATTGATAACATAATCTGTAGGCAGCTAAATAACTGAATAAAAAATATATACTGTATAGATGAAATTAGACAAAAAGAAAACCAATACAGAGAACAAAAATTATTATAATGGTTATTAACATTTAATTAAAACAGGCAATTAATAGGCAAGAATTAATGAAAAACAAATAGATGACGTAGATAACAAATAGAAAACATAATCTGTAGGCTGATTAATTACTATACAGATGAAATTAGACAAAACACCAGTACAGAAAACCTAAAAAAAAAAAAAAAAAAAAAATTATTATAATGGTTATTAACACTAATATTTAATTGAAATAGGAAAAATTACAAGGCCCGAAATAATGAAAACAAAGGGAAAGTTGCCATCGTCTTACAGAATTATTACAAAATTTCAACAAACAATCTGGAAAAAATAGTTATCCCAACAGCAACCCACTTCAAATATCCAATAAACCACCCAGCAACCAAAGATTATACACGAAAGAAATATTACAATTAAACTAGACACATAAGAATGTTAACAGTTCTTACAATAATATTTATTTATTTAACCAGGGCAAACCATTAAGAGGAAAAAATGCAATTAAGAAAACAGTAGGCCCATCGCCAACTTACTGACAATATACGAATCTAATTTGTACAACCCAGGGCTAATATTAAAGACCAAATCCGCATTATCTTGATCACACTTGATTCCAATTATTTCTGCTAACAATAGATTTACTAAACCTTAATTTAGAAGCATTTTTCCAATCAATGGGATGATTAGAATCTCTTACGTGAATGAAAATGGCGTTAGATTCCTGACCACTTCTTATACTGTATTGATGCTGTTTAATACGTAACTCAAGAGTCTTACCAGTTTGGCCAATGTAAAATTTATTACATATTGTGCAAGGGATTTTATATACACACCCATGTTCACTTAAAGGGGAGTTCTTAATCAATGAATTCTTAATGACATCCAAATTTTTGAACGCAATATTTACGTTAAAAGTCCTCAGCAGGTTCGGAAGCTCGAGGAAATTTTCTCTGAATGGTAACACTAAAACATTTTTGTGTTATAAGGAATCTTATCCTTTACTTCGTAGAAGGTTTTCTTTGCCATTTTTAAAGACTTATCTATGCAGTTCTTTGGGTATTTTAAATCAAAAGCAATTTTGTATATTATACTAATTTCATCGTCAATAAACTCAGGGCTACAAATTCGTAGGCCTCTTAGAAACAAAGTAGAAAGAGCGGATCGTTTTACATTAATGTGGTGATCAGAATAATAATGTATATAGGAACAATTATTAGTGGGTTTTCTGTAAACATGTACTTAAACTTTTTTCCAGACCTATATATTAAAACATCTAAAAAAGGGATCGAAGAATCTTTTTCTATTTCAACTGTAAAATTGATAGAGGGAATTAAATTATTAAGTTTGGGTAGGAATTCATTGAGATTTAAAGTCACTGGCCAAAGACAGAGAACATCATCTACATATCTAAACCATGGGACATAATTTGGCAGAATCTTCCTTAATAACTTACTTTCAAAAAACTCCATATATAAATTACTCAAAATGGGGGAGAGAGGGTTTCCCATCGCCATACCAAATTTCTGTCTAAAATATTCATTATTGAACACAAATTTTGAGTCTACTATGCACAGCTTAATTAATTCTATAATTGTGGCCACAGGTAAAGGCAAATTATGCTTAACCAATTCTTCCGAAAGAAACACTAAAAGGTCCTCCACCGGGACTCTTGTAAATAAAGCGGTAACATCAAAGCTTACCAATTTAAAATTGTAATTGACACTAATACTATTAATTTTTCCACAAGGTCTACATTATTCTTTATGTGTGATTGTGAAATTGTGCCAAGGAGAGGATTAAGAATGGAGACAAGCCATTTGGATACCTTATATGAAATAGATCCTATAGAACTAACAATAGGCCTTGCCGGATTATCTGGCTTATGAGTTTTAATCAGGCCATACATATAAGGTAATGACGGTGAAGTACTCAGAAACTGTTTAAGTAACCTTTCATTCCCCTTCAAAAGTTGTTTAATTTTCTTGTTGAATGCACTGTTCACAGTTTCAAGGGGATTGTTCCTTAATTTCACATAAGTGTCAGCATCATTCAACAGATCATACATTTTTTCTAGATAAACGTCTTTATTGAGGATCACTAAGGCATTTGATTTATCAGCTTTGGTTATATGTAGATTCTGATCTTTTCTTAAAGCTACATAAGAGTCGAAAAACCTCTGTGGACAATTTGGAATAGAGGGTTTAGACATAGCACTATATAATACCTTTACAAATATTCACATCCTCTATAGGTAAATCATTATATTTTTCTAGATTACAGAAAGCCTTAGCAATTTCTACATAGTCCACCTCCTTTTTAGCTGCTGAAAAATTTATTCCATTTATTCCAGAAATATATTGGAATCAAGTGTGATCAAGAATAATGCGGATTTGGTCTTTAATATTAGCCCTGGGTTGTACAAATTAGATTCGTATATGTCAGTAAGTTGGCGATGGGCCTACTGTTTTCTTAATTGCATTTTTTGCCTCTTAATGGTTTGCCCTGGTTAAATAAATAAATATTATTGTAAGAACTGTTAACATTCTTATGTGTCTAGTTTAATTGTAATATTTCTTTCGTGTATAATCTTTGGTTGCTGGTGGTTTATTGGATATTTGAAGTGGGTTGCTGTTGGGATAACTATTTTTTCCAGATTGTTTGTTGAAATTTTGTAATAATTCTGTAAGACGATGGCAACTTTCCCTTGTTTTCATTAATTTCGGGCCTTGTAATTTTTCCTATTTCAATTAAATATTAGTGTTAATAACCATTATAATAATTATTTTTTTTTTTTTTTTTTTTAGGTTTTCTGTACTGGTGTTTTGTCTAATTTCATCTGTATAGTAATTAATCAGCTACAGATTATGTTTTCTATTTGTTATCTACGTCATCTATTTGTTTTTCATTAAATTCTTGCCTATTAATTGCCTGTTTTAATTAAATGTTAAAACCATTATAATAATTTTTGTTTCTCTGTATTGGTTTTCTTTTTGTCTAATTTCATCTATACAGTATATATTTTTTATTCAGTTATTTAGCTGCCTACAGATTATGTTATCAATTTGGGGAAAAAAATCTTTAGAGGGCTTTAAGGCCTTTAATTTGAGGTGCCAATTGTGAATTTTTTGCTTGTCTATTTAACTCAAATACTTTGTAATCTCCGTCTATTTTCTGTTCTTCCTTGATAATGTGAATATATCACGAAAGCGCTCGGACTTTGTGTTTCCTTTTCCTTGTGGTTGTTTGCTTATTAATAAGGTCACGTGTTATTTTGTGATTCTAGTGATATAATATATATATATATATATTATATATATATATATATATATATATATATATGAGACGCCATACTATGGCCTTCAGCTGCCGCCATTTTAAAAGAAATGAAAATAATTTACATATTGTAGTGAAAATATGTATTTTTATTTAATTTTCTATAATATTACCTTATCTGCACTCTTTCTACTGTTTTTACACCGATTTCCATATTTTATAAACGGGTAGCGCGGCCAGTTCCCAACTGACATGGAGCCCGCAGTTATTTCTTGAATATACGTAAATAAGGCAGATGATAGAGTGAACAACGGTATGTTATTTAAAAACTAAAGCCCATGAAAGTTCCTTTGTACATATTAAATACTGAAATTTTAGTATACATGTCAATCTTTTTTAGCAAGATCGGGTACTGTATTTCTCTAATTGTTTTGATTTTCCTGCGGATTGATGCAAGGCTCCTTCCTCTCCCATCTACTGTTTAGTGTCTATATTGATGTTTTAATTAATTCAATAATGAGGCAAAAATTGGACTTTGTATAGGCTACGTAACATGAGGATAACTAACTTAGTCTTTGCAAATTATATAAAATGTAATTAAACTCAAGTTGATAGATTCTGAACAAGTATTTTAATACACTGAGGAATCTAAGAAAGATCTAGGAACTTATCAAATTTTTCACGTGATGATTGTATCAACGTCCCCCCTCGACCACTGAATTTAAACGACTTTGGATTTGGAAAGTGTCTGTATGGGAGACTATCCTCAAAGGTTATTTGATCTTGAATCTCTGTAACTATTGGAAAACAAATCGTGATCTTGTACCATTAAGCTCTTCTCCATTTGCATTTCTTTTCGTTTGTAGGATCTGGAGATTTGAACTGGCTATAAAAAGTCTTGGCTCCTTATTCTCAGTGTGTATATATATATATATATATATATATATATATATAATATATATATATTATATATATATATATATATCAGGAAGAAAAAATTACTAACGAGAGCTTTGTTTTTGCACAAACAAACACGGGGTCGTGAACGGCAAGTGGGACTATGGGACTTGGGCGGGTTGGTGGGTGTGGTTGGTACGACGTGAGCACGTGGGCGGGCGTCTCCGGGTTCCAGATGTTGCTCCGGGAACCCTGCGAGGCTATGGAAGCTTTTATCAAGATAAAAATAATTGAATTGATAAAAGATTTATTAAGCACATAATACTTTTTTGTACACGTGAAGAATGTTCCAACGTTCCCCCTCGATCATTGAATTTAAGCGTATTTGGGCATGTGGGTATCTGTGTGGAGACGGTTCTCAGTAAAAAGTGTGTGTGTGTGTGTGTGTGTGTGTGTGTGTGTGTGTGTGTGTGTGTGCGCGCGCCACCTGCCTGGAAGTCGGTGATCTTGGGGATAGGGGCGGGGAATAGAAAAATAATAATAATAATTTCCACCACGGAGCCACTCCCAACGGTGAAATAATAATAATAATAATTATTATTATTATGTTCTGCTTGAGAGAGAGAGAGAGAGAATAGCTTTTCGAGAATTTATTACATTATATTTTAATGATTCACTTTGTGTATTGACCCCTTATCAGAGTATGGATTATATTTACATAATTGCAGTGGGTTAGACTCCGACCACAAAATGTATTTAGAGAGAGGCAGTGCAGGATAGAAACAGGGTGGCGTAGTATCGCGATACAAGCAAGTATCGCGATCGTATCGCGATACATTTTTAATTTGTATTGTATCGAAAGATACGATACAAATAAGTGTCAGTAACGCGATACTTTATCATAGACTCAGTCAGTGATCTTTCCTCAGAATGTCTGATGAAATTGTTTGAGGTCACTCTTTGTAAAATTCAATAGAAATAGAAAGTAATTAAGTTGTTTCATAATAAATAAAAAATATATATATATATATATATATATATATATATATATATATATATATATATATATATACAGGGCGTCCCAAAAAAATGTATACACACTTTAACAGCTGATAGCTCAATTGATGTTTCTTTCTTTCCAAGTTAAACCCATTAGAATTAATAATGGCAGTCAGACTAAGCTTTGAACAAAGGAAATTCATTCTAAAATGCTACTGGAAGTGTGAAAACGCAGTTGAAGTGCAAAGACAGTTTAGGAGGGAGTTTCAAACAGATCCACCAACGCGACTTACCATCACTCGAATTAGAGATAAGTTTGAAGCCGATGGAACTGTTCAGAATGTCCACAAGAAGCGTTCCGGAAGACCACGGACATCGACAAGCCCCACAAAGCAAGAAAGAGTACTGGAAACGTATCACCAAAGTCCAAGAAAATCTGTGCGGCAAGCGAGTCGTGAGGTAGGAATTTCAGAATCGTCTGTCCAACGCATTTTGAAGCGCTGTCAATGGAAAAGTTACATTCCAAGATTAGTCCATGCTATTAATGAAGATGATGATGATCCGGACCGAAGAGTGGAGTATTGCGAGTGGTACTTGGCACGATGTGGATGTGGATTGGACGAAGGGTTTCGTAGAATACCCTCCGCGTTCACCAGACCTCACACCACTAGACTTTTTTTTATGGGATACTTAAAAGACAAAGTCTACGCTATGAAACCTGCAACAGTCGCTGAATTGAGAGCAGCCATTCAACGAGAATGCACACAAATACCAAACGAAATGTTTCGTGATGTTTGCGATTCCATTGCTTCGCGTTATCAGCAGTGCCTGGACCAGAACGGACGTCAGTTTGAAAACAGGCGTTGACAAAACAATTAAATAATGTCTGTAGATTCTATTACATTTTGAAAATGAAATGTATTTTAATAAACACTGCCTTTATAATTATTTAAAGTGTGTATACATTTTTTTGGGACGCCCTGTATATATATCGTATCGTAACGCGATACATTTTTGCCACTGTATCGAGTATCATATCGCGTTACTTTTTTTGGCCCCGATACACCACCCTGGATAAAAACACCAAGATATAGAGTATATACATATATATTTTTATTATTAATATCGCTCTTGTTCATGGTAGCCATGGGTAAAACCTGTTGATTTTTGGCATAAAAAAAATGTGTGTGTATATATATACATACATATACACAATCATTTTAATCATTGATGGCGTATAAACGAAATATTCTACTATAAAGATTAAGGTCTTGGGTTCGATTTTCGATGGTGTAATATCACCTATGTCAGACAGATTTGAATGGTGGCTGCTAAAGTTCACAGTATGATCACACACACACACACACACACACACACACACACACACACACACACATATATATATATATATATATATATATATATATATATATATATATAAGCAAACAACTACAGGGAAAAAGGAAAAAAGAAACACGAATTCCGAGCGCTTTCGTGATATATTCACATTTTCAAGGACAAGAAAATGTGAATACATCACGAAAGCACTCGGAATTCGTGTTTTTTTCCCTGTGGTTGTTTGCTTATTAATAAGATCACGTGTTATTTTGTGATTTTACTGTATATATATATATATATATATATATATATTATATATATATATATGTTAAACACAGACCGTGCATGGAACAAGGAACTCTTCTGGGAAATTACATCCACTATAGTTCGAATAAGTAATGACAAATACTATAGTTTTTTCTTATTCATGATGGAAAGGCCAATGTGGGCCCCGGGTTACTCGCAAAGAGGCCCCAAAATATAGCTTCCCTCACCAGCTATCTCCAAAGCAGATAGGATCCAGCTTTGGGACAGGATCTAGGGTTTACAACTTACACCTAGCCTACTACAATCAGAACCTCAATATACGCAAGAAACTCGTTGCATTCATGTCGGATTGGATACATCAAAGAAAAAGGGGTAACTATTGTATTTTTAGCCAAAAAAAACAAAACTTAAACCTCAACCGGGACATTGAGCGTCCACTTTTGGGGCCTCTTTGCGAGTAACCCGGTGCCCACGTTGGGCTTTCCATCATGAAAAAAAAAAACTATAGTATTTGTCATTTATCATTACTTATTCGAACTATAGTGGATGTAATTTCCCAGAAGAGTTCCTTGTTCCATGCACGGTCTGTGTTTAACATATAAGTTTCTCAGGGGACCATTTTGAGTTTGTATATATATATATATATAAATACTTTTTTATCTTTTAAAATGGTTACCGCTAAAGTTCATCGCATGACGTCAGACACACATACATATATATTTATATTTTATTTTCAAGTTACGTTAGTTTATATACAGTATATCAGGAGAAGAATAGTGCGTGGAAGATCCGTTAGGTTACTCTATATTCACTTTTTTGGGGGTTAGCACTCCTTTTGCCCTGACACTCCTTTTCCTCTCTCTCTCCTCCGTCTCGTCGTTTTTGTACCCATTTTCCTCTTTCCCCTCTCCCTAAATATGAGCCCATACTACTGGATGCCTCTCTTTGTAAAAGGAACTATGCGACGAAAGCCAATGAACAAATTAATTAGGAGTGGCTTTTCTGAAAAGAGTAAACACAAGTTTATTATTAGAAGATCTCATAACTTGAATATAAAAAAAAAAAAAAAATTTTGAACAGATTTTTGATCAGAATTCAAAATTTTCTTTTTTTGGGATATTTGGATATTCATGAAAAGGAGGGTGGAAATACATTCAGAATAAGAGGCCCGAAACATTTTAATGCTCTGCCAAAAGAACTGAGGAACTTCCAGCACACCAATCTGAGTAATTCCGAGAACCAGTTGAACAGGTTCTTGTGCAAAGTCCCTGACCAGCCAGGCGTGGCTAGCTACGAGGACAGGAGGAGAGCGGAAACCAATTCCCTCTTCTAACAAATTCCGATCAGGAAGATCATGCTTATCACAACTTATAGAGCACTATAACAATATCCCAGATGCACTGGAAGGCAATGCAAACTACTATTTAATGTACACGGATTTTGCAAAGCTTTCGACAAATGTAATCATGGTATAATAGCACAAAATGAAACATATGGGTATAACAGACAAAGTGGGAAAATGGATCTACAATTTCCTCGAAGAACGTCTGCAGGTCGTCAAAATTCAAGGTATATCATCATCATCATCATCATCATCATCATCATCAGTGGCGTTTAAAGAAAGTTTTAGGATTATTGAAAGGGAGTTTATTCCTCGTAGGCCCAAGCGCGTTAGAAATCGTGGTAGGCCGAAGTGGTGGACTAGGGAAGTAGGCGAGTTCAATAACGAGCGTAATAGAGCGTATAGACTTAACAAGCGCAATGGCCAGGTAGCTAACTTTAATAGATATATCGAGCTTAGACGTCAGGTTAAAAGATCAGTTAGGAATGCCAAGCGTAATTTAGAGATAGTTATAGCTGCGGATAGTAAACATAATCCAAAAAAGTTTTTGAATACGTAAATAATCGTAAGCCGGTAAAGGATAACATAGGCCCTCTATTGGATGTAAATGGCGCTTTGGCTTCTGACGCTCAGGCGATGGCGGGTATTTTCAATAACTTTTTTGCGACAGTTTTTACCGTAGAGGACGTAAATAATGTCCCCGACGTTGACGATATCGTTCCATTTAGTAGCGAGACTATTTTAGATGAAATAACTGTTTACGAGGCTGAGATTGCGCATTATATCGATAGGCTAAAAGTTAGCAAGGCTCCAGGCCCTGACGCTTTTTATCCTAGACATTTGAAAGATTTGAAAGACGTTATCGTAGGCCCCTTAGCGAAGATTTTAATCAGTCACTCGAAACGGGGATTATTCCTGAAGACTTCAAATTAGCTAACGTCACGCCTATTTTTAAAAAAGGCGACCGCGCGGTAGCTAGCAATTATAGGCCCATTAGCTTAACGTCAATTGTCGGTAAACTTTTGGAATCCGTAGTTAGGGATCGTATTATCGATCACTTAGAAAGTAGGGGTTTGATTAATAGTAGTCAGCACGGGTTTCGACGCCATAGGTCTTGTTTAACAAATTTGTTAGAATTTTATAACGAAATAGTGCGCGAATACGATAGGCATAGGGCAGCTGACGTTATTTATTTAGATTTTAAAAAGGCGTTCGATACAGTTCCGCATAGGAGACTAATTGCGAAGGTTAAAGCGCACGGTATCCGCGGTCAGGTAGCTAACTGGTTAGAAGAATGGCTTCGTGCTAGGAGGCAGAGGGTCGTAGTTAATGGTAGTGAATCGGGGTGGTTAGAGGTAGGTAGTGGTGTCCCACAGGGTTCAGTGTTAGGCCCATTGTTATTCGTAATTTACATTAACGACATAGATGTAGGATTGATTAGTAACGTGTCAAAATTCGCGGACGATACTAAAATAGGCGGTAAGGTTGTTAACGAGGACGATAGAAATAGGATCCAAGACGATGTAGATAGGATTATGGAGTGGACGGATAAGTGGCAGATGCAATTTAACGTAGATAAATGTAAAGTTTTGCATATAGGTTCTCGCAACAATAATTACGTGTACACGATGGATGATAGGGATTTAGCGAGCGTTGACGAGGAAGTAGATTTAGGCGTACGCGTAACTAAAGATTTAAGGTTAGGAACCAGTGCCTGGAGTCTTGCGCAAAAGCTAATAGGATGTTAGGCTTCATAGCGCGTAATTTCGAATTTAAATCGAAGGATATTATATTGCCCTTTACAAGTCCCTAGTCAGGCCTCATTTGGAATATGCCGTTCAATTTTGGTGCCCGTACTTGCGTGAGGATATTGATAGGTTAGAAAGGGTTCAGCGTCGTGCCACGAAACTTATTCCGGCATTGCGCAATAAGCCTTATGAAGATAGGATTAAAGTGTTAGACTTGTATTCACTCGAAACTAGGAGATTAAGGGGGGAGCTTATTGAAGTTTTCAAAATCGTAATAACATCGATAACGTAAATTTTGACAAATTGTTCACTTTCGATAATAGTAATACTCGCAATAACGGATTCAAGTTGCGTGGCAGACGTTTCATTACTAATATCGCTAAAAACTTCTTTACGTTTAAAGTAATTGATAAATGGAATAATCTTCCCGCGTCAGTCGTTCATTCTACCAGCGTTAATGTTTAAGAACCGTCTTGACAGACATTTTAAAAATATTAACGTTGTTTAAAATTAAAAAAGAAAGTTAACAACAGGAGCTCTGGTGGTGGTGCTCGAGGATGAGTCTGTGACGATGAATGCCAGCTTGTGACATGCCAGCGTGTGATGCCAGCAATAAAAAAAAAAAAAATTAGACTAACACGAATGTAGATGTAGCTCATAGCGTAAACTAACCCACTTTTTGTTTAACTTTACCTACTTTTTTTTTTTTCTTATCCGCCTTACTTTGCATGTCTGTAACTCTTTCCTTGCATGTTTGTAGTTTGCATGGTATGACAGTGAGTTAAGACTGTTTGCATGGTTTGTAAGCGTTCTTATTTTACTTCTTTTCATTTTTTACCCCTCTCCTATATTCTCCGACTATTTTCTGACTTGTCGGCAGTGGCCGGCGGATGATGATGGTGAGACTTTTTCCCTCTTTTTCTGAATGAATGTTAACCCACGAATGATAGGGTTGCTCCTTACTTAACCCCTTATTCTCCCTCTTCTCTTAACCCCCTACTCTCTCCTTTCTCTCGGGCTAGCCTTAGAGTGGATCTTAGGGTCTTTGTTAGCCTTAGCTTCTGTAGATCTGTAGATCAGAAGTACGCAGCTCAGTACCACAAGGTACAGTACTGGCTCCACTCGTCCACTTATCATGGACTAAACAGTAACAGTAGAGTAACATCGTTTGCAGACGATACAAAGATCAGCAGAAAAATCAGCGATACGAATGAAGTAGAGGCCTTGCACAGGGACACGAACAAAATATACAAATGGTCAGAAGACATGACATTTAACACCGAGAAATTTCAGCTCTTCAGATATGGTACAAGTGAAGAACTTAAACAGACTGCATATTATGCTCCAGATAGACAGAAAATTCGGAGGAGCACGAAAGCGATCGAATTAGGGATTATAATGACCGATGATGCGAAATTCGAGACACAAAATCAGATAGCGATAAACAAAGCAAAAAGAGTCACAGGACAGGTACTAAGAACGTTCAAAAGAAGGGACAAAACAGTAATGATTGCCCTTGCTGAAAACACTGATCATACCAAAAGTTGAATACTGCTCAGTCTTAACATCTACACATAAATAGGAAGAAACTAATAAACTTGAAGAAACTCGGGGAAATTTCACAGCTGAGATTGATGGCTGCAAAGAACTCAACTACTGGGAAAGACTACGTAAACTAAATCTGTACTCCCTGGAAAGAAGAAGAAGAGAGCTACACCATAATCCACATATGGAAAGTGATCGAGAAACTGGTACCAAACCTCAAACTAAACCCAATTATCATTCAAAAAACGCTGGAAAATAGGAAAGGCAGAATGTGTAGTGTTCCGAAATTAAAGGCCCGACAAGAGACCTCTTCAACACTGAAGGAAAATAGTTTGGTTGTCAGGGAGCCAAGACATTTTAACCAGCTTCCAAAGGATCTCTTTCAGGAACGTTACAGGGGTCGAAGTTGATTTCTTCAAAAGAGGACTGGATGCCTGGCTCAGGACGGTACCAGATGAGCCCAGTGTACCTGGCTATGTGCGGTGGAGAGGGCAAGAGAGCAACTCGCTCTTTCACCAAGCCAGGCCTAGAGGCGGGGCCATCAGCTTGACCTTCGTGTGAAGAGAGACCAACGCACGAACTTAAACGAGGTTGAGGAGGTTATATACATATTTAGTATTTTTATATATATATATATATATATATAATATAGATTATATATATTATATATATATATCATATTTAGTATTTAATGTATGGTAATTCCCCCCTATATTGTTATAGAATTTACATTATATATATATGATATATCATACATTACATGTCGAATGCATGAACATCTGCTCGTGTTTACTTCTATTTGTCTACCTATGTTCATATATTTGTCTATTCGTGTACAATGTACATCGTCAACCACGCACATACTGTATGTATAATTTTAATTGCGTCGTTCCTTATTCTGATGCTAACTGACAATGATTTGCCGAGCCGCTTCCGCCGAGCGTCTTAATGACGAACAGTCGCTCAGTCTGATGAATTTGTGTTACATTATTGTTACTACACTGTTATTCTATACCGTTCTTCTTCTTCATCTTGTGATTAAATTTCATTGTTATCTAAGTTAACCTACTCCATTCTACTCCTACTCCTACTTCAAGGAGAAACGCAACCCGTTGGAGAATGCCTATATCAGTGTAACCTAACCCTTTTCTTTCTATTTCGGGTTGCGTTTCTTTTTGAACACCCTGTATTTATGCAACGAGATCCCATAACCTTATTTAGTTCCATAGTTGCACCATCCATGGTTTTAATGTTGTCGCTTTATCACAACGCAAATCTTCCTCGTTCAACGTAATCACTCGCTGGAAATTATAGTTTTATTAATAATGATTTATGTATTTTTATAGAACTATTCATTTAAAGTAATTTCCTTTGCATATTAGGGATCACCCGAAGATCAGGGCCCGCAGCCTTCTCTAGTTAGTCTTATAAGGCTAACTAACGAAAATATCATGACCTAATAGGGTGTCAATTTGAGAGGTGAAAATTAATTTTTGCCAATTCCTTTACTGAGGGGTTTTAAAAATATGTTTTTGGATGTGAAGAATTCAAATCTGCTATTATTTTTGTGATTGCTCAACACTTAGCTTGGTAAATCTACGTTTGATTAAAAAGCACATAAATTGCTCTCGGAAAACAACATTTATTAATTTTAGCTTCTCAAAATGTCAGGTAATGCTATAAAAATTTTAGTTTCTCTGCATAAAACATATCCTAGTAATCATAAAACATATCCTTGTAATCATAAAACAACATTAGAAAGTAATGACATCGGTAAAAAAAAATTTAAGCAAGTTTCATCAGTCTTGCTTTGATTCGTTCTTGGACATCAGCCGCCGACTTGCTTCTTGGCCTCTGATATAGCCCTCACGTTTCTCATGTGTTACACCTGCCTGCTGCCTCTGTGACTTTTTCACACACCTCTCTATTGACTGAGCATGACAGGGCCACTGTGGAACTTGCATAGGCTTGTCAAAGAACTTCTTTACTTCCGCTGTAGTCAGTTTACATGTCAAAGGATGTCAAATACCCGGCGTCAGACCAGTCTGTCAGCTCCAACACGGAAGAAGCACTGGGGTTGATGGAAGGTGTCTTCCTGGGACGTACAGAAAGATCTCCAAGTGTGTCATCATCTCCCCCCTCATGTCAACAATCTTTTGGACACCAGCTCTCCTCTCCTCACTGTCATCTGAGCACAAGAGTGTCTGGATTATCATTTCGCTGAATGCATACCATGCTGAGCGCTTGATGGTTGGCAAAACAGCATCCACTACAGCCTTCTTTTGCAGCCTAAGTAGCCGCAGCTGAAACAAGATGTGGCGTGGGCCTTCCACCCAAGAGTGTTTACTTTGATGTTGAACCAACAGAGGTAGTACACACCAACAATGTATTCCCTATCAGTCTTAAGTTGTTGAGGGTTTTGCCTTTAAGGCCATGTTTTGAAACCCATATGCGACAAAGCCTGTTTGCTGTTGTCAACCACCTTGAATGGCTCACTGGACCAATTTCAAGAAGGGCCAGATCTGTGGGAAGTTCTCCTTCCTTTGGCCTGTGTGATCCTATACCCGTACGCTTGATCAGTAGAGAGATCCTTTACGACATTGTCACTCAGTGAAGTAAGAGGCTCTCCAATTGAGAGTTTGGTGAATGAAGGATCAATTTCAAGTTCGGTTGCAGTGTCTAGCATCTTGCCAATGTTACCTGTCCACTTGTTGTTAGACAAGGTCTTCCCATCCAGTGCTGTGATCAAGTGTCGCAGGGGTAACTCGTTAGTGTGGTGCACAAACCAACCAGATCAGCTTACGGCAAAGCTTGACCTCTACCCAATGCATGGAACCACCCTCCCAGCCAGTGTTAACATTTGTAGAATCACCTCCAATGGCCTGCAGGCTTTTATCAATGCCCTTCTTCTTCATGAAATCTACAAGATTATCAGCAATAACTTCAGCAGGTTTTTTTCTCGTTGAGCCTTTCTCAGGAGTGAAGTGGTAGAGATATCTTCCACCTGGCTCACTGCACACAGAATAATGCTCTTCTTTGATGATGCTGGAGAACTGACGATCTGAATTGTCTGCTTTCAGCATAACTTTAGTTGTATCTTGACGGCCGTCAAAGAAGATGCAGTCAATTTCACCTTCTTACAAAGATCATCAAATTCCTGATCCAGGGATCTCATAACTTTTTCTTGGGCCCTCTTGACTTTATTGTGATCAACTACAAGTCTCTTGTCTTCTTCAGTGATCAAGCCAGCATCCATAAAGGCAGCAGTGGTGATGGCAGCTGTGGCACGCAGGCCAACACCATATCTGATGCTATGCATAGCAACATTAGGTATTTCTAATGTGTTGTACTCTGGCTTCTTATTGGAAGTTGAAGACGTGCTTGGTATTTCTAATGTTACTTCATAACTTCCATCCTTTCCATCTTGAGCATCAGCTATTTGTTCTTCATTTTCATCATCAGAGAAAATTATTTCATTTGATGGCATTGAAACATCCTGCTTACTTGTCTGCTTATATTCAGCAAGTCTTCTTCTTTCGTCTTCTTGCCGCTTCTGCTTTTTGACTTGTCTGGTGTGCTCAGGTTGATCTGACAAGCCAATCTGATGTGGTCCAATAGAACCAGACTTGTCTCTCTGACCTTTAATGAAAGCAAGTTCCTTCACAGAGATCTTCATCTCCCTAGGGCATGTACAGTTAATGTGAGTTTCGTTTTTGCAACCAACATCTGCAAGGCAGCCAAATTCAGAGCAGAGAACAATTTTACACTTGCAACTGAGGATGTCAAAAGCTTTGTCAAGTTTTGCAATGAAAGCCTCTTTGACATGTAGCTTTCCTCTCCCAAGAGATATGTTTTTGGCCTGCTCCCAGCTCTCTTGGATCTTGTTTAAGATTGTGACTCGTGAATTTACAACGGGGGCTACAAAAGAACTGTTTGCTCGTTCCCACTTTTCAAGCACTTTAGGGTAAATGTCCTTTGCAAGACTGGCTGCTGGGTAGTTTCTCACATCCTCACCACTTTGTTCTCTTAGCAGTACCCATATTTCAGAACGTCTCGCAGAGTTGGGAGTTCAGAGGGCAACAACTCTCTACCAGTTCCAATTAGGTTGCTCATATGTGTGAATGTCCCCAGTCTTGTCCTCCTTTTAGAAGCCATTGTAGTCAATTCCCACTGGTTAGGATGGTAGCACTGACGGACAAGTAATCTTCAGCACACTGATGAATATGTTTCAACCTGTGAAAAGCAAAAACAGCAGTGCTTATAATTATATACAGCATATATAATATTAATATAATAATTATATATAATTCCACAAAAAAGTCAAAAAAGTCACTATTTTTATGTAGCTTCTTACCAAGCAAAACTAAATTATATTAAATTAACAAAAATATCTTTAGAATTCCTAAGTCATGCTGCAACTTTTTAGCACCCCTCATATTTGGAATTTGAAAGTTGAAAAATTCGACACACCCTAATGACCTAACCTAACCAATCGTAAGGTCAACTGTACGCCTTTGACGATTGGTTAGGTTAGGTCGTGATATTTTCGCTAGTTAGCCTTATAAAGCTAACTAAAGAAAGCTGTGGGCCCTGATCTTCAGGTGATCCCATATTAGTATAATAATTTCATAGTATCATTTAAATTAATCATTACAGTGTACGACAATTGGTATTTCGAATCTAATTAAGTGTGGTAACTTTTCATTCAATCTTAATAATTGTATTTGTATGTAACTTTAATTGTAATGGATTGTACTAATTTCCCAGTGTCAGTATGTACTCAAAATGTACTTAAAATAAGTAATAATTCCCGACATTGTGGTGACACTAAGCAGAAAGTGTACATTTGACAAATAACTTATTTTAGCTTAAAATTGTATAACTTTCAAAAATCCATTTTTAGGCATTCCGTTTCCTTCCCTGAAATCTATCATTTATTTATTCTCAACTAAAATAATTCGTACTAGATAACTGGAGCAACCCTTCGGTGAAGAACTCCTATTTTCGCAGGGGCAGTAAGCCCGTGGCTTAGTGGCTTCCATTCCTTGGATGCATTTCGGCTAAGGTGGTTAACTGAAAATCAACCTCATCGAATCCAAAATGCTGCCTATAAAAACTCCGCTCGATGCGAACACGAGAGCAGCCCGCGCAAAACACACACAACCACACACACACAATAAATAAATAAATATATATATATATATATATATATATATATATATAAAAGAGAGAGAGAGAGAGAGAAGTAATTAGACACCACGATGATTATCCTCAAGAACAAAAGACAAAACTCGTCATTGGAATGTAGAATAGGGCGGCTCGTTTTTACACTTTTTTCGATATTTGATTGGGGGTAGTGCGGAAAAGTTGCGATTTGGAAAGAAAATAAAGTGTGTAAAATTTTTTTGATCTACGTCAATTCCTTCCGGTGGCGGCGAGTCCTTAAAAATCGAAAAATAGGCCTAACGGGGTAGATTGGAAAATGGTTTTAAAGACTTACAAAATAAACAATAAAAATTTCAGCACAATCTGTTAATAACTTCCGGTGGCGTCTTAGCCGTTAAAATATCCAAAATATTGATTTAAAGCAAGTTTTAACAAGATGTTATACAAATGTTAATTCCGGTATATTTCTGTGCAAACAACCCTGAGAACACTATTAGAGGCTTGAATAAATTAATAGCAGTCATTGAACAATGACCATTATATAAAAATTATATAAAATTATATACAAAATTTATGTGTTTTTAGGCCTATTTTTCGATTTTTAAGGACTCGCCGCCACCGGAAGGTATTGACGTAGATCAAAAAAATTTTACACACTTTATTTTCTCTCCAAATCGCAACTTTTCCGCACTACCCCCAATCAAATATCGAAAAAAGTGTAAAAACGAGCCGCCCTAATGTAGAATGTTTCAGTTTCTCATAATGGAAAGTGGAAAGCAACACCTTTCTAAATATACTGATTCAAGAAATTTGTTATTATTTATTCAAATTTATTATCAAATTAGAAACCATGGAAAAGCCAAGGTGTTTGTGTGTGTGTGTGTTGTGTGTGTGTGTGTGGTATATATATATATATATATATATACAGCAACCACGAAGGAAAGGAAACGTGGTCCTCAAGCGCTTTCGTCTAATG
>JAJOZX010006049.1:85000-292334 GCA_023014485.1 Bathynomus jamesi | reverse complement strand
GTAGTTGGGAAAAAGAACCCTATCATGGACAAGAAAAATAAAAACTGATAATGATACGAGAATAATCAGCAGTTTTACTTTAGAGAAAAACCAATGATTCTAATTCCTTTACTTAATGAAATGGTTGCAGTTGATTAAACACTCCAGTGCTTTTCGTCTTTCGCTTTATCCTAACGCAATAAATCTGGAGACTTGCTTGAAATAATAATAAATTAACAATTATTTAATTTAATTTTCATGCTGAGTCATGCATTCAAGAAGTAGGAAAGAATTTCGAACACTTTAATGAAGCAAATGTATCACACTGTGTATTTGCATAAAATTTAAAAATTCTTTAGGAGTGTCAATTTTCTGTCGCGTGTTATAGCTTGAAACCTACGGGTTTCTCGACCTATGTTTATATGGTCTTTGTTCTTTACTTTTGTCTCGAAAATACACCCTGTTATTTATGAAATACATTTATCAATCACCATGTATAGATACTGAAATAAGTTTCGAATACTATGAATGATTCTTAATAAAAAAATTTTAAAACGACAGCAGATTTCATTAAAAAAAATTTTTATGTAGTTCTCGACGTTAATATGTTACACTTCGGGCATTCCGCTGAAGAAATTTACTTTAATTTTTACTTATTTGAATTAGTAAAACGTTTTGGGTATCGAATGCATAAATCGATTACAGATTCCGTTTGCCGGACGTTCTACCTTAAAAAGTTTAGATCTCTAAATGTTCTTACTTCTGACACACAGTGTGGAGGAGAAGTATTGAAGGGATTCTCAAAGTCTGTGTCCTGGAATGGATGTGCCGTTTTCTTTCCAGACTCTTCTTGGTTTATCTCCTTCAGGAGTTTCTGAGTGAGAGCTTTTTTATCTAACAAACTCATCCTGCCAAGCTCATGGTGCAACGCTCTCTCGTTGAAATTTTGCTCCCTAGAAAAGTTGCGTTCCAGATCAAAATATCACAAATTTCATTGAAGAAAATTATATACCATACAGAGAGGGTTGACAAAAGTAAATAGACGCCACAATGGTTGTCCTCAAACAAATGGCAAAGCTCATCAATGGAATTCCAGAACATGTATCGGCTTTTACCTAATGTAAAGGGGGAAACAACGGGATTCTAAATATATTGATTCGGTAAATATTATTTACAGACTTCTTATCAAATAAAAAACTACGGAAAAACCTGTGTCCCCTGTTTACTTTTGTTAACCGTCCATATACATAGTTTTCTTATTGGTGAATGAATTAATAAAAACTATCATTTGCATTTATCAATTATTTTAGTACTATTATTTCTACTATTATTATAAGAAGATACATTAGATGCTAATCATATAAACCCTATATACCTATTAATGGGTATGAATGCCAGAATATACTACCAGTAATCAATGACATCGAGTCCCATCAAAGAAGTTTTTCCGACGAACTGCCTGATGACTTCATTTGAGGGTGCCATCACCCATCCTGCCTTGCCATCTCGAAGTAATCGCTCGAGGCCCAACTCAGTCTGAGGAATGATAGAAACATTTATTTTTATTCTTTAATAATATAGAATTATAAAATTTAGAAAGTAAAGGTCAAAATGACATTGTACTCATTAAAATGTTGAAGTTACAATGTTACAATGTGGCTGTTCTAAAATTTATACTTTACTACCATTGGTGAGAAAAATAATCCCAAACTCCGAGCTGGAAGACTTAAAACAGAAAAAAAAAAAAATTCGAAGAGGACCATCCCGGAGGACCATCCCAGAAGAATAAGAAAATCAATCTTTTTTTTTTATTTTGGACTGGTGGTTTATCCCACTCTTATGACGATTTCATAAATAGCATAAAATTAAGTACACCGAGTTTTTGTACCATCTTCAGTTGAAAATATGAATGAAGTTAGGATGAGATTAATATACAAAACGCCAACAAAATTCCATTGGTATTCATATATCCAGAACTTACTTTATATCCGGAACCTCCACAGACATGAAGCATTGTATCGCTTACTTCAGTTACGTTCTTTGCCGCCATGTATTTACCAATCCATAACCAGTGCAGGAATTTCTTTCTAAAAACAATTTATGTTTACATATAGATACATATACATACGATACTTGCAGTAATAAGGGCGGGAAAACTAAATTGGATTATAAAGAGGTATACTGAAGAAATAGTGAAATCGTAACTACGAAATAAGGAAAAAAAGCAAGATATTAAAAGTTTTTCCAATTTTATTTATTTTTTGAGAGATTATTCTACCTTGCGACGAAGTCGTCTTTAAACTATTTCATTTGAGTTTACAAATACTGTTTTTCCGTGGTAAGTCTATATATATATATTATATTATATATATATATATATATATATATATATATATATATATATATATCGTAACCTTGTAGCAGTTCCGTATGTTGGTTTCTTACACGAATGTCAATATATATAATATTACTCTAAACTACAGGCCTGTATACGGACGGTTTGCAATTGTGAATACTTGTGGTTTTTAGTCCAATTTGTGTAGAGCAAGCCTGAGGTAGTATGAATATAACTAATTGATACAGATCAATTTGTGCGGCTTTAGGGAGGAAGCAAACTTGCGATGCATCTTACTCCTGAAGAATCGTGCACCAAAACTAATAACTAGGGGTCTGCAATATCAACTAACCAAAATTGCAATAAACTGACTACGAATATGGATGTTCTTTTGACTAGACAGTAGATTAACACAATGTTCAGTAGTGATTAACCACGTACGGAAGCCTCATCAGTACTTTGATTCCCCTATTTGCTTGGCAGTACTGCTACGAGCTGCTCGTACCCGAAATGGGCGTATGGGCGGAATGGTGCTCTATGTGAAAAGATATTTAACTCTTCATATTTGCACTTAAACTATGAATGCATCGATGAATAAAATATATGCATACAAATCCCACAAATGAGGCGGGTTGCTGCAGAAGGGTCGATCTCAGATCGATCCTGAACCGTCGTTCAAAACCTTAAAGTAAGAAAGATGCAAGTCTGGCAAGACGGGTTCATTAACTTATCACATACATTGACTTATCACATACATCACAGTATTGTGATAAAACTTTCAGAACTTGCAATACATATCTGGAATCGTGAACTTAAACTTAAAGCAAAAAAAACAAACAAATAAAAAATCGCTGCCACCTAATTTGAGGAGACACTTGATCATTTTGCCTCACCTTGGCATAAAACTGAGATCAGAATGCAAAGACCAGTCGTTGTTATTGCTGGCTTTGTCAACCATGTGAGCAATGAGATAAATGTGGGATCTGGAGGTGCTCGTTGAAGAAAGGCAATCGCCGAAGTAGTCCTGCAACGAGGCATTATTGCAGACTTCAGATGTTTCAAACTTGAACCTCAGATTCATGGAACTTCATATGAAAAAGTTTAAAGTACCTGAATGGTTGGGTAGTCGCACACCCTTATGCCCACATCCGCGTGGGCCTTCCTCGTTACGTGTTTCTTGGCAAGGTCCATGCAAGCCATACTTATTCCATTCCAAGCGCTCGATGTCAACAACAGGAAAAATGGGTCAACGCATTCATCGTTGCTCTTAAAGAAACACAGTGAATTCAGAAGTAATACAAAAATGTGATGACGCCGTTATTAAGATGTTCAACCAAACATTTTAACATTATTGAAAGGTTGCGCGCGCGCACACACGCACACACGTTATCAAATAAAATTTAAAAAAAAGTTTAAAATATCTTTAATGTTTAAAATGTTTATACGTTTTTTATAATGTTTTAACATGAAAATTATGGTGCGGGAAACGTTGATAAAATTTTTATATAATGTTTCAATGACGTCGTTAAAATATTTTTATAACGTTATAATGTTTATGTCATTTTCTTACGTGTCTCCCATCTCCATTTGGTCCGACCAATCTGTCTAATGGAAACTTCCCCTCTACTATGAGTGGACCAGACTGGTTTCCATGCATCCCCAGTGCATTCCAGTCATCTGTAGAAGCGCGAACTTCGTTCTGGAAATAATGACCTTTTATTCCCTACGTGCAACAAATATAGCGAACTGCATTTTTCGAATAAATACTTCAAATTCAAACTTATGGAATATATCCAGTCGAATAAAATAATTTTTACCTTGTAAATTAGAAAGCAGGATAAGTTCGAATAATCTCCCTCGAATTTGGGGGAAACTGTCTGAATTGTGTACCAATCGGCGTGGCCAGCGCTCGTTGCCCAGGATCCATATTTCAAGATTTTCAGAGTATGATCGTCCAACATTTTCACTTTCGAAGACAAAGGAAACCAAAAATGGCCGCCTGAGTTCAAGGAAAGAAAATTTTAAATGTTCTGCTCGTATATTGGCTTTCTTTGGCATTTATCATATTTTCTACAGTGTGAACTTCAGTGTTTGTAGAATTAATTGTGTTTAATCTTAATAAATTTAGTATTTGTTCATTGTAACATTTGTCTATCTGGTCATCTATCTATCCATTCATCTATATCAAATATTTATGTCACAGCAAAGTAATGGTCTCGCTTTAAAGGCATTAAGAACTAAAACCAGATATCTTACAATAATATACATGAATATTACTTAGAACACACAGGTCAACAAAAAAAATTTTTTTTTTCGTTGCCAAGGAAATTCGTACGAATTTAGGGTATTTTGGGGTTGCTGAATTCCAAAATGAAAGTAGTTTTTCCGATTTGGCTCTAGTTCTTGAGATAATGAATACCCTCAATTAATAGGAAACGTAACCATAACGCGTGCATATGGGAAACTACCGGAACATTCTAGATGGTGAGACCGAATAAAATGCCATTATGTATTTCATGTGTTTACTTTTGTATGATTTGAGACAATTTCAATGCGATTTGTAAGTAGGCTCCGCCTGAACATTAAATTTTTTGCATTTTTACGTGTTTCAATGGGGTACCAATTATCTCATAAATTAGAGCCAATCTAGGAAAACCGATGTCATATTCGGAATCAGCACCACAAAGTTACCACAAAATCACTCTAATATGATTGGCAATAAAATGAGTGTTGACCAGTGATATCGATAAATATTAAATTCGTGACGTAATCATAACTGCCTATAAAATAAAGAACTTTAGTAGTCACCTGTTGCAGGGTCGGAGTAAGAGAGTGTTCCGACAAATTTGTCTTTGTCCAGCCTTCTTAAAAGGTCTTGTAGAAGTTTATTATTATGGTATCTGAAGAGGAGGGACGAACAGGCTGTTAAATGCATGGCTGATGGAATAAAAAAAAAAAAAAAAATATTGAGAGATTAGAAAAATACAAGAATTAAACAATAGTTTAAACGTAATGTTGAAGTAATAAAATGCAAAAACCCATTGACTTCATCAATTATGCACGTACAGAAAGCATAGCTTGTCATGAAAAAGAAAAGAAAATTCAAG
Source organism: Bathynomus jamesi (assembly GCA_023014485.1). NCBI lineage: Eukaryota > Metazoa > Arthropoda > Malacostraca > Isopoda > Cirolanidae > Bathynomus > Bathynomus jamesi. The sequence continues at coordinate 286,913 of JAJOZX010006049.1, read as the reverse complement.
GACGAAAGGGTTCAATTATATCACATTAACAGAAAAATTAATTCTTTCTTAAAATTTGGAAAGCGTACTGAATGTTGTCTTGAGAATCATTATAGTTAAATTACTCTCATTCTTCTTATAAAAAATATTTTTACAGAAATCTAAATTAAAAAAAATAAATTAAAATGTATTCGTAGGATTTACACTTTAACAATTTAGTATTTTCAATATACGGTTAAATTAACATCGGAACTGCTCGAAACTACATACGTATTATATAATGGCACTCCTTATTAAGTCTCTAGTAATAACGCTAATCATAGCGCTCCTTATATGGACTTTTTATTGGCGCGACGTCCTCATGTGGGGATCCTCGATGTTCATGCGCGAGACTAGGCCTTTCTATAAAAAGCCGAGTCGAGCCACACCCTGCACTATTTTGTTACTTGAAGTATGCAGTGTGCACAGACCTTTTGCCGTTAGGCAGAGTTCATCAATTCATTCGTGATTCATAATAAACATGTAAGCCAGTGTTTCACCCCATTATTCATCCTTACAAGGCTTACCAACCCAACCGACAGCATCATCATCATCCTGATGCCCGAGAGTACTTGGGGCAACGCCATAAATTCGCCAGCATTGACACGGAGCCCACAGCGCCGATACAGACCGCCGAACCCAAGGATCACGCCAGTTTATACGAGGAACCTCACATTGTAACACATTTGGCTCCAGAAGTGGCCAACCACCACTCCGACCGACACATCTTATATTAAAATATATGAATGTCCTTTATCGTCATTTTCACATCCATGAGTGTGTGTACAGACTGAAGTATGAAGGTTCCTTAAGAAATAATTAGCCCTGATTATGTTCACTGAAAGCAAACAAACAGAACGGATGTTTGGACTTCTGATCTTGGCTCCAGATAATCTGTTATAAATCCTCGATAAGAAAGGTTACCAGTACAACATTTCAAAAAAACAAAAACTTAAATTTAAGTAATTTGGAAATAAGTTATTTAAGTACTAATATTAATTAATGTTTAAACATTCAATATTTTTCTACTCTTCATAAAAAGATGAAAAAAAAAGAGTTTTCTCGTTATCTTTTAACTGTGTTCGGGTAAGAGTGCCTCAAGGGTCACCTTTAACCCGGGCAATGACAGGATAAGCGGCCAACTTACCCAACCAAGGAACCAGCAGGTGAGAGCGAACGAGAGCCTCGCCGCTCAGAGTCGCCACCCTAACCACTGGGCTACCAGGTGCCATTGTTTAACCTCCTTCGCAACGTCTGAGGTCAGATGACGGAGAGGACCTACAGCTTTACACGAGATCTGAACCACGGATCGCTACATAATCTGGACGCAGAAGACTGTCTTCCAAGTTCCATCCAACTACTCTCTAGACCAGTGGTTCTTAACCTTATTATCATTGTTATCCCTAGAGCTCTCCAGAGAAATTAGGATTACTCCAATCACAAAAATGATAAAAAAAAACAATAAAAGATTATCTGAAGAATGGTTTATTTAATAATACCCAAAATATTTAAAATTTCCTCCCAGCCTGTTACCCCCTGAAAAAGCCAGAATTACCCCGAGGTTAAGAACCAGTGGTCTAGACCGACTATTACTTAACTTGGATGATTAACGGGAAGCGGGGTTACATCACTGGTCATGACGTAGCCCTGATTAATATGCAAAGGAAGTTCTCTCTTTAATATTTTAAACTGATGTTCGTGCTGTTCTTCTCATTTAAATTTTGCATCGATTTTGTTGCTGCACATATTGTGCATTCATAAATAAAGCGTATTGGAAGATTTAATGGAACGACTTCGTAGCTAATCGTGCTGCGTATTCTAAATGAAATCTGATTGAAGAATTATATACATTACGATTCTTTAATTATACCAAACTTTCAAACACTAAAAATCAGTGGATTAACTTACATTTATAAAACCTGTCCCGCTTACTGGGAAGATTTTGTTTTCACAGGAACACATACTCAAGTGTTCTCCTTCCCTTCACAGGTAACGACCAAAATAATTACCTTCACATTTTCCAAGAACAGTTCATCCCGTTCATAGGCCAAGATACTGATGTGATGTGGCTAGAGTTTGGTTTCCATCAGGACTATGCAAACAGACCTACAGCAGATGGCGTTTTGGACTTTTTTCGCATTAAACTTTCGTCCGAAAGTCCTCTCTGTTTAACAGATCTTCACGACTGTGGACTCGGATGGTCTCTGTTACCTGACCTTAACCCCTGTGATTTATTATTATTGACAGGATCGTCAAGGAAATTCCCAGAACACTCGGAAGCTCTAAAAGCAGCGACCGAATGCGAAAGACTCAATTTCTACCGAAATTGTACTCGGTGATAAGAAATTACAGTGCTTGGAGTAGTCACGTTTTTGAGCATGCGTAACTGAAGACAGAAAACTAGTAAATCCCATTTTCCACAATAATCATGTTACGTTTCATGATCGTAATTTCATCTATTGATTTTTAATTTTCTAAAATTTTTCACTATCAATTAAATAGCACTGCATTAGAAAAAACTTTTGTACAGGGTGGCCACAAAGTCTCTGCATGAAAAAAAAAGGCCAACATACAGATATGCTGTAATTTCATCGCAGACACTCTTCATGGCCACCGTGTAGTCCAAATTTTCGCTAACTGTTAACGTATACCTGGTTTTCTTTATGCGCGAAATGAGTAAACGACTATTTTTAACTTTGCCCATCACTGTCATTCATCGCATATTCTTAAGTGTTCTTTCTGATACGCACAACTTTACACTTATCTACACGAAAGATTTCTTCTATTTGGCAAAACAAGTCCCGTGGTTCGGATCCCACGTAAAGCTGTAGGTCCCCTACAGGCCTACGTCATATGACCTTAGATGTTGCGAAGGAGGTAAAACAACCCCATCATTACATTTGGGAAAACAAGTTTAAGCTATTCTGAGCTCATTTCCTTTCTGAAGTGAAGCAAGTTTAGGCGCTTCTATGATGTGGCTCCGGTTGTGCTTAGATTCAAAGGTAAACAAAATCATTAATAAGAATGGTGAATGGGCGAAAACATTCTTAAGCTTTATAATAATACAAAGACAATGACGGTGAAAAAAAAAATATATATATATACATACAGGGCGTCCCAAAAAATGTATACACACTTTAACAGCTGATAGCTCAATTGATGTTTCTTTCTTTCCAAGTTAAACCCATTAGAATTAATAATGGCAGTCAGACTAAGCTTTGAACAAAGGAAATTCATTCTAAAATGCTACTGGAAGTGTGAAAACGCAGTTGAAGTGCAAAGACAGTTTAGGAGGGAGTTTCAAACAGATCCACCAACGCGACTTACCATCACTCGAATTAGAGATAAGTTTGAAGCCGATGGAACTGTTCAGAATGTCCACAAGAAGCGTTCCGGAAGACCACGGACATCGACAAGCCCCACAAAGCAAGAAAGAGTACTGGAAACGTATCACCAAAGTCCAAGAAAATCTGTGCGGCAAGCGAGTCGTGAGGTAGGAATTTCAGAATCGTCTGTCCAACGCATTTTGAAGCGCTGTCAATGGAAAAGTTACATTCCAAGATTAGTCCATGCTATTAATGAAGATGATGATGATCCGGACCGAAGAGTGGAGTATTGCGAGTGGTACTTGGCACGATGTGGATGTGGATTGGACGAAGGGGTTTCGTAGAATACCCTCCGCGTTCACCAGACCTCACACCACTAGACTTTTTTTTTATGGGGATACTTAAAAGACAAAGTCTACGCTATAAAACCTGCAACAGTCGCTGAATTTAGAGCAGCCATTGAACGAGAATGCACACAAATACCAAACGAAATGTTTCGTGATGTTTGCGATTCCATTGCTTCGCGTTATCAGCAGTGCCTGGACCAGAACGGACTTCGGTTTGAAAACAGGCGTTGACAAAACAATTAAATAATGTCTGTAGATTCTATTACATTTTGAAAATGAAATGTATTTTAATAAACACTGCCTTTATAATTATTTAAATTGTGTATACATTTTTTTGGGACGCCCTGTATATATATATATATTTTTTTTTTTTTTTTTTTTTTTAAGAATTGAATTTCTTGCCAAATAAATTTAGCACTATATGGGCAACTGTAACAAATTCTAACCTTTCATATACACGCATTTATAACTTTACCCTACCGGAAATTCTGTTCATATATGGTTAATTGAAGTTACTTTATAGGCTTTAAATATCTCAAAGCCATTCATACACTTGAAAATTTTGTTTACAAACAAAAGCTTATAAACTTTAGTTAATGCTTCAGCTCGGGGCCGGGCCAAGGGTTTTTGGCGCTGTAGGCGAACTATGACTAAGATCCCTATGGGATCTTTCCTGTTTCATTAACTGTTTCCGATTTTTATGAAAACAACGTGATATGTACAGTTTTTCACGCTGATTTCAAAATTATAAACCATTTCATCGAGAACTATATAACCAAAAAGTTATAATGTGCAGAAACTAGCAAATGTTTGAAACAGCGTAGGCTATAGAAATTTTAAAATAATACCGTACACTGATTCTAAAACTAAGTTTTTTCGAAATGAAAGTAAATTATAGAATACTACAAAAAGTACTAGAACTGTGTAATTACTGCAAGCATAGGCCAGGGTATTTCGTTAATAAGAGATAACATATTAATATACTTTTTAAATAGAGAAAAACAATTCACTTCAGTTTAATTTGGCGCCCCTTAAAGCCTGGCGTCTTAGCCTAGTTCGCCTATATGGTGGGGCCGGCCCTGCTTCAGCTGCATTCTATTTGTCCAAGCATCGTTGGTAAAGCCAATTAGAAGCACATTTAATTTGCTTTGCCGGTCGAAGACATCTTTAATTTTGACTGTCACGAGTTTGACCAACGAGTTGCCTCTTTCAAATGCTCTTTCACTTCGCCACCTACTTATATTATATTATCCGAAATTTTTTAAATTTTACTTGTTTAAAACTACTTCCAGATCATTAATTTCTCTCAAATTGTCCAAGGACAAGTTCGCGAAGTATTCTATTAGAGAATTTGTTTAGTACACACACACACACACACACACTATGCATCAACACGTTTATTTTTATTTCTGCACGAGATGAAAACTAATATTTACCGAAGTACGTGGACAGTATTATTTAGATCTCATTGAGTCATTCAAGGTCATTCAAATTGCAGTTATGATCAAACCATCAAGGTATTTGTGGGTATATAATTAGGAGCCTGTTTATGATTAACTTTTTTTTAGAGCCGCATTATGCAATTTAAAGTTTAGGGACGTGGCAGGCTGAAAACCCCTTTTGTATAGTATACATTATGTGACGGTACCTAGTAAATTTCGATAGTTATTACACCCTCTGCCTGTTCCAAATGCAAGATGAAAAGTGGAAAGTGTCAATATTTAACATCTGCACTTCTGAACCTAGCCTTCATAAAAAAAAATACCTACTTACTGTAAATCATAGAGGTTGAAGGGCATCCATATCTTGCAATAGTCTCCACTACCATGGAGGCTGCAACATGGTTTTCACCTAGACCTCCCAGCTCCTTAGGAACAATGAGCCCCAAAAGTCCTAGTTCCGCTAGTGCATTTAATGACTCACGCGGAAATTCATAGGTTCGATCGCAGTGAATCTGAGACAGTCAGTTTTTGAGATGGATTTCGAACTTAAACTAATAACTTGCTTTTATTACAGTGTGATTACAAAATAACTACTGTATATTATGAATCACCAAAATGGTTTTGAAAAGAATTAAAAAATAAGAACATGTTGCTAAGAGACAATAAGAAAGCTTACATGATATTTTGCTCAGTTTAGGGAAGTGTTATCCAAAACATACAATTTTAAAAAAAGTCTACAAAATTTTAATTAGCATTTGTTTGATTTTTTTTTAGATATTTATTATTAAAGTTTCGGCGAAAAGTAATGTTTTGGCACCATAAACATTTCCCACATCTGTACATATACATGGGTACGTAATAAAATGACGTAGTCCGAAATTAAAGTAGCGCTCATTACTAATTTTTTTAAAAAGTGACTAAATATCAGATTCACGACAATGAATTTTACACCTTAGGCAAGTTATTCAATATTAAATTAGGTTAGGTCAGGTCGTCATTATTTTGAACTCTGAGGAAAATTCACTGTCGTGAATCTTAAATAAAATGAAAATTACCCGGAGGTATCTTTAATAACCGAGTGGACAGTTTCAGTAAAGTAACTTACCGCATGAGGCCTAATTTTCACTCTGCACAACTCCATCAGTTTCTCTCTCAGGGTTTTCTGCTCTTCCGTCAAAATCCAGTCGTGATCGTAGTCGGAGTTCAGACCCCAAAACTCCCCTTTTCCCCCATTTCTTGGGTCTGTAAAGTAATATTAAATTAAATGGCTAGAATCTTTAACCGATTTACACCAAATGCCTAAAGAACACATTGTGGAATATAAAATAAAGCTCGATCGAAAGCAGTGGTTTCCAGACTTTATTGTTGAAGTTCCCCTTTGAGCTTTGATAATTTTGGAAGATCCTGTGTGCCCCCACCCGTATATTCTAGAGGTAGAGGTAGAAATAGAAGGGGTGCCAAGCTTTACCTTCGTGAAGCGAGGAATCATCGCACGGAACGTTTGAAAATTTGAAAGGTAAAGGCGTACGGGCTAAGTAGCCTCTGAGGGGTCCAAGGGATTGGACCGAACGGGCAAGGGACCCCAGAATCGACAGTCCTCGAGATAATCTTTTAGAAGATCAGAGCTTATTATATCAATTAATTAACCCTTTTTTTGTGGTAAAGTAAAATATTTCTGGGACTAACAATTTTGAATCAATGATATTCCTCTCTGCTTTCTTATTTGAGAAACTATAAAGTACTGCCATCTTCGGTTAAAAGTTTCTAAACATGCAAATAAAGAATGGGAAGAGTTGCGTTTGTCTGAATTAGTTGGTAGCTATTAAACTTTTTTTTACCTACATATCCTGTCTTTCTTATTTTTATCTTTTATCTTTCTTCCTTTCCTCTCTCTCTTCCTCTTCTTTATACGATGGGCCCGATGAAATACACAAAATGGACCCGACAGAGTATGAGAAGGCACGACTAGGGGTCCATGGACCAACCAGACCCCTGCCTCGTATGCCCATATATATATATATATATATATATATACATTGTATATATACACACTAGGGGCACTTAATATAATTTGGACCTAGTATGTTTCATAGACTGCTCTCGATTTTCCTACGAAATTGCAAACAAGGGCAGTCGATGACCCTGATTTTGTTTCTGCAATCGGTTTTCTTGATAAACCTAACCTAACCGAGTTTCGTATACTATTGTTTTTTGCAAGATATCGCACTAATTCTTGTCATTTTTTTTGTGAATTTGTATGGCGTAAGCGCCACACCAGCTCGGACTTATTCAGAGAGATGTTGGAATGTATTGCATCGTTTCAGTAAATAAATTTATTCAATATCCAATAACATTTTTCTTTATCATTTCTCAAGAAAACCGATTGCAGAAACAAAATCAGGGTCATCGACTGCCCTTGTTTGCAATTTCGTAGGAAAATCGAGAGCAGTCCATGAAACGTACTAGTCCCTATAATTTGCCCCACCTTAGCTAAATAATAGGCCATGGGACTGAAATGTCTTTTGGGCCGTAAGTTTGAACTTTCTGCGCTTCACATAACCCGATTTTTCCAGTTTGAACCTCCCCTCCTTGTATAAAACCGCTTTTAAACGCAATTTCGAAAATGGCGTCTGACAGTGATGTGCGTCGTAAACAGAGCTGTTATAGAGTTCTTAACCGCAGAGAAGGAAATAGTTGGAAATATTCACAAACTCCTACAAAACGTTTATGGAGATGCTGTTGTTGATCGAAGCACAGTTCGACGTTGGTCTAAACGTGTGAGATCGGAGAGAGGGAGAGCCAGCCTCGATGATGAGCCACGCAGCGGTCGTCCGGCATCGGCTGTGACATCTCACACTGTGCAACGTGCTAACAGCATCATTCGATCAAATCGGCGCGTCACATACAAGGAGCTATCACTGGAACTAAGAATTAGTGAAGGAAGGAAGTGTGAATACGATAATTCAGCAACTTGATACTCAAAGTGTGTTCACGGTTTGTTCCTCGCGAACTGACTGAAGATCACAAAGCCCAAAGAAAAGAAATTGTTTCCGAGTCGTTGGTTCGATACGAGCCAGAAGGGGATGACTTCCTTTCACGAACTGTGACTGGGGATGAGACTTGGGTACACCACTTTGAACCTGAACAAAACGCCAATCCATGGAATGACATCACGCAGACTCCCCACGCAAGAAAAAGTTCAAATGGCTCCCTTTGCAGGAAAGGTTATGGCCACCATCTTCTGGGACATGAAAGGGGTGATTCTGGTGGACATTATGAAGAAAGGACAAACAACCAACTCAGAGGCATATATTGCTACCCTACAGAGACGTATAAAGCGAGTTCGACCAGAGAGAAAACTGGAAGACGTCCTTCTTTTGAACGATAACGCAAGACCACACAACAGTTTGCAAACAAGAGAGGCCATCACAAAAATGCGCTTGACTTACCCCACCCTCCATACAGCCCGGATCTGGCACCTTCAGACTTCCATTTGTTTGGGCCAATGAAGGATGCTATTCGTGGAAGAAAATTTCAGAGTGACGATGAGGTTGTTGAGGAGTTAAGAGGTGGCTTCAGCGGAACCCAGCGGACTTTTACCAGCAAGGCAAGGAATAAAGGCCCTTGTTTCGAGGTGGAGGAAAGCCGTAGGAAAGGATGGAGACTATGTGGAAAAATAAAAACTTGTAAAAAAGGTATGTAACTACTTGTGTACAAAATTTCTGGAACTTACAAGGAAACTTGGAAAGAAAAAAAAAAAGGTGGGGTAAAATATATTGAGTGGCCCTCGTGTATATATAGATATATAAGGCCATTAGAATAGCACAGGCGTATCCCCAGGTTTACGCGCAGTAACCAATCAGCACGCTGTATTCCGTGGGTGTGATGCGCCCCACACTGGCTTGAGACCAAAACAGTGTTGCCAAATCTACAGCGAACGCGGAATCTACCGCGTTTTTCACGTTTTCACACGCGACCGCCTCGTTGCGAAAATCTACCGCGTTTTCAGCCTCGGGAATGTATATAATATTTTGTTTATACTTTAAAAGTGAAGCGTGAGCTAACTAAGCATATAATGTATACCAGTATACCTACCTTATACCTAGTGTGTATATATAAGCAATGGTATGACAAGCAAGCGTCATGTCTTTGATGAGAGCAATGACGTCACATAAAATGCGAAATATCGAAAAATTAAGAACTGGGGCTGATCAGAAAGCATTTCCATGCTGCTAAAGCTCGTAAATATTCTCCTTACTCTGCCTCATTGAAGCGCCTCTGTAGAACGCGTTTTCTAAAGTGAACTTAAGACGAAACTCAGAAATAGACTGAACATGGAATCTCTTAAAAGGTATTCTGCTTTGTAAAGGTTATTTAAAGAATGCAAAAATAGAATGCCATCGAATACCTGTAAAACAATGTATGTTTGTGAAAATGAAGGATATGTACACAAAGTTAGAACGTGAAGGGGCTTGTGAAGAGATATTAGCCCTGCATCCGATGATGAATTTTAAATTAATAAAGGTAAGAAAACTTCTTTACTTTAAAGGCTAAACATTTATAAACAATGTGTATTAATGTAATATATATAACCTACCGCGTTTCCCCGCGAAATTAACAGTAAAGCTACCACCTATTAAGACGAACCATCTGGCAACACGACCAAAACCATTAAACTCGGTTCAGTCATCAACGAGTAATAACGTTCGCTAACTTTAATAAGCGAGTTTATCTCAAAACTTGATTTTCGGGCGTACGCTCTTTCTATTCTATACGCCTCATATATATATCTTACCAACCTTATGTTGTTTCGTGCGTTGCTCTCTCTTCACACGGAGGTCAAGCTGGTGGCTCCGCCTCTAATCCTGGCTTGGTGGAGGAGCGAGTTGCTCTCGCGCTCTCCACCGTACATATCCAGGTACACCCGGCTCATCAGGTACCGTCCTGAGCCAGGCATCTAGTCTTCTCTTGAAGACTTCAACTTTGACCCCTGTAACGTTTGAGGTCCTTTGGAAGCTGGTTGAAAATTCTTGGCCCCCTGACAACCAAGCTATTTTCCTTCAGAGTTGAGGAGGTCCCTTGTCGGGCCCTTAATTTGGGAACACTACACATTCTGCCTTTCCTATTTTCCAGCGTTGTTTGGATGGTAATTGGGTTTAGTTTGAGGTTTGGTACCAGTTTTTCGATCATTTTTCATATGTAGATTATGGTGGACCTCTCTCTTCTTTCCAGGGAGTACAGATTTTGTTTACGTAGTCTTTCCCAGTAGTTGAGTTCTTTGCAGCCATCAATCTTGGCTGTGAAATGTGTGCGCGTTTCTTCTAGTTTATTAATTTCTTCCTTTTTATATGGGGACGTCAAAACTGAGCAGTATTGAAGTTTTGGTATGATCAGTGTTCTCAGCAGGGGAATCATTACTGTCTTGTCCCTCCTTTTGAACGTTATTAGTACCTGTCCCGCGACTCTTTTTGCTTTGTTTATTGCTATCTGATTTTGTGTCTCGAATTTGGCATCATCGGTCATTATTACCCCGAAGTCAGTCGACCGTTTTCGTGCTTCTCTGAATTTCTTGTCTATCTGGAGCATAATATGCAGTCTTTTTAAGTTCTTCATTTCTATCATATCTCAAGAGTTGAAATTTCTCGATGTTAAATGTCATATTGTTGTCTTCTGACCATTTGTATATTTTGTTCGTGTCCCTCTGCAAGGCCTCCACTTCGTTTGCAGCGCTGATTTTTCTGCTGATCTTTGTATCGTCCGCAAGTGATGTTACTATACTGTTGCTGTTTACTCCACTGTCTGTCTGTTAGCATGATAATGAACAGGAGTGGAGCCAGCACTGTACCTTGGGGTACTGAGCTGCGTACTTCTGATTATGACTCGCCTTGAATCTTGACCACCTGTAGTCGTTTACTGACGAAGTTGTAGATCCATTTTCCCACTTTGCCTGTTATTCCCATATGTTTCATTTTATGTGCTATTATACCATGATCGCATTTGTCGAAAGCTTTAGCAAAATCCGTGTATATGATATCATAGTTTTCGTTGCCTTCAAGTGCATCTAGGACTGTTATAAAGCTCTAAGTTGTGATAGGCATGATCTTCCTGATCGGAATCCGTGCTGATTTTCGTTGAATCTTTCCACTGTCTCCAAGAAGTCATAAATTTTCTCTCCGACTATTCTTTCAAATATTTTGGTGAGGTGGGACGTCAAGGACACTGGTCTATAGTTCTTTGCTTGAGATCTATTCCCGCCTTTATATATAGGGATGTTTGCTCTTTTCAAGCAATGTTCTCTCTTTTAGATCGTCTGTTAATTCGTTATTTCCTTTCCTTAAGGGCCCGATTGTAGCGCGAGTTTTTGTTTTCCTTTTCGCAAAGCTGTAGAAGTATTTTGGATTTTCCTTTATTGCTTCAACTGCCTTTTTCTCTTCCCTTTTTGTATGGTCCTTTATCAGGGTTTGTATTTCCCACTCAATTCTCTCCAGTTTTTTCTTGTATTACTTTCCTAGTATTGTTGTCTCCGCAATTAGCTAACTTCGTCGCTACTCTCTTTCTTTTGCGGAATATTCTTCTCTTTTGCCTCTCTAGCCAGTTTCTCTTTCCTTTTGGCTGTGCTTTCGGAGCATATTTTTCCAAAATTCTCAGCGTCTTTTCTTCCAAGGTTGTTAGCATTTCCTCAGTTGTTTTATTCTCGAAAGCTGTTTACTCTATTTGGGCCATGTGTGAACTGATTTCTTCCCAATTTATGGTCTTGGAGTTTAAGTTAAAAGCTCCAAATTTGCTTCTTCCTTCCGTATGTGTATTGTCTTTTAAAGTTATCACCATATTTGTTGATAACTCTATTATATTGTGTCTGAGATAATAGTTGGAGTTATTTTTATATCGGCAATCAAGTTCGTGTTATTTGTGAATACCAGAGCTAGGCAGTTATTTTTTCTGGTATTTTCGGTTATCTCCTGTGTCAGCATCAGGGCCGGATTAACCATTAAGCAAAATAAGCCCGTGCTTAGGGCATCAAGGGAAAGGGGGCACCACAGAAATTTTCCATTGTCGGATTTACCATGGATTTATTATACTATTATAATCGCGGCTTATAGCCTATAAGCTGTTGAAAACTGAATTATATACTATATTCATATATAGTATTTTTTTTTTCATTGAATCTGTAGTGAACAACAACCCTTTTGAGAGAATAAATATATTTCGTTGTAATCACACGCTTTACGCTATTATTTTGTTTATATCAAATCTTTGAGCGCCATATTAAAAATACATATAGATTAAATATTTTCGTGTGCTATAGGAAGTTATTCTGAACGTGTGATTTGTGCATATAATATTAAATATATATTTTACATAATCATTTGGTATTGTTTGACAGAAAGATTTAGGTTTATAGAATTGTAATATAAATTAATATTAAAATAAAAGAAACTATAAACTCTCTATATTGCTGTTGTATCAAGTGATGTTTATCACGGCCATTATAATAATAAGATATACTGACCTAAGTTAATTAGCGTTGAAGAAGTTTATCTGTTGCTCTCTCTTCTTCTCTAGGGTAAGTCTATGAAGTGTACTTTATTTGTATATATAACAATATTTTATCATACACGTATCTTTATTTTATAATTTATTTATCTATTGTCATAACAGTATAAAAGAATTTAGATTGTAATAACCAGAGTGAATAATTTGTAATGTATATAACATCAAACGTAGTTAGGACAATTTAGGCCCTAAGCAAATGTTCATATTTCCTATAATTAAATATTGTTTTAAATAAATAAATAAATGTAAATATAAAATGTGGCTCGTTAATAGTGAAATGTTATATTGATATTTTTATAGATTGCGTATTATTAATTCTAATGTTAAGTATTTTTATTTTATAGGTTTCGGTTCCTTCTTTCGGTTCCTTCTTTTGGTTCCTTCTTTCGATTTGATTTGTATTCAACATTTCGAGTTGATATTTCGGTTGAGTTATATTTAATTGCCACTTATATTTAAATTGCCACTTTGGTTGTGTACGGTTCCCATTTTGTCTTTCTGAGAATAAAAGAACAAAGCCAAGATTGTGATATGTGTAACTGTGTTGATTGCCACATAATATACAAATAAAATATTCTTTTTATTTCTGTATTTTACAGACCCCAAGAACCAAGATGAAACGTGTTCAGTTAAGTGGTGCACAAAAGCGAAAACTATCAAAAGAGAAACAAGAGAAGACTTTGGATTTAGAGTCCAAGACTGCAAAGCTGACTGATTTCTTCACACAAGTTCCACGACCACAACGTCAACATGATATACCGATTCTGAATCAAAACTAATCTCCGTCATCAGAAGTGGACACAAATACCACTTTGATCACTTCAAAATCAAAATATGATGACGTTGGAATCACCGAGGTGTCACAAGCAGGTTCATCTACCACATGTCTCACTACTGATCTCACTTTGCCTGTAAATTCTCTTGATACCTCTACTGCAAATGTTGATTCAAGTTGCTTTACAAGACATTCTGGGGTTGAAATAATTGCTGAAAATGAAAGTTTAGTGGACCATGGTGATGGTGGTGAAATGAATCAGTCTGCAGAAGATGAAGTAAATATAGCAAAAGATCCAGGGTTGTGGCTTGATTTCTCTGCTGATGATGTGGCTTATTGGATTGCTTGTGGACCCAGTGACTGTCAACATCACAATGGGCCATTTGACAAGTCTTACCGGCATTTCAGTAGTGGCAAACCAGCAAGATACTGTTCACAAAAACTTTTCGTTGGGACAAAAGCCAATGGTGAGAAATACAAGAGAGAGTGGTTATTGTATTCACCATCAACAGGATCAGGGTTGTAAAAAGATGATTGATGCTTACCCAGAGGACTTGAACACTAATTTCTCTGCTGAGCTTCAGCAGTTTCACTCATATGTGTGCCATAAGTTCAGTGCAAAAAAAATGTAAAAACAAGATTCAGTCATGCTGAACTTTATAAAATAATTGCAGAAGACAATATTGAGTGTGCCTTCCCAAATGTAGAAATTGCCTTTCGTATATTTTTAACATTAATGGTCACAAATTGCTCAGCTGAGCGTTCATTTTCTCAGTTGAAGTATATTAAAAATACCAACAGAACAACTGTGCAACAAGGCAGGCTGGATGCCTTATCTCTACTAAGTATAGAAGCAGATGTGTTACGTAAGATTAGTTTTGAGGATCTGATCAAAGACTTTGCAATTAAAAAAAGTAGGAGAAAACTTTTCAAATATAAATGAAGTGGAAGTATACAAAAATAAACATTATTTTCCATCTTACTGTAAGTTTTGTTTCATTTCAAAAAATAAAATTTTATTTTATGGTTTATTTTTGTTTATATTTTGAATTACATATATATGGGGCACCAAAATCTTTTAAGTGCTTAGGGCCTCTAAAGGTCTTAATCCGGCCCTGGTCAGCATAAACTCGTTTGTGAGAGCAATCAGCATTTTTGCTTGCTCCTGGTTCTCTTGTGCCCCCCTCATCTTGCTGTATAAATATATTTTTACCCACCTTTTTGTATTTTATAAATGGGAAATTAAAGTCGCCACAGAGTATTATATTAGGGGATGGAGAGTCTACAGACTTTATTATGTTTCTGATATCATCAATGGCATCCGAAAATTTTTCATTTGGAGAGTTTGGAGGTCTATAGATGGCTATCAGTATCAGGTTTAGTTCCTCTATTTTCACTACAAGGGTTTCCACGAAACTGTTGGATTTACTTATTACTGTCTCTGTCATATGACTCATGTATATAAATAGCACAGCCACCTTTACGTCTCTGTTCTATCCGTTCTTAGCAAGTTGAATCCATCGATATGCAGTTCTTTTTTATCGATACAGTGTTCACAGTTATCGCAGTTTCCTTGGCAGTCTCTAAGATGTGTTTCAGTGAGGCATGCGATGTCCGCCCTTGTTTCGTCCATAAAACCGTTCAGGTACGAAACTTTTAGTGAATTGTCCGGTTTTATTCCTCGAATATTTGCCAGGACAGTGTTTATGTTCTTTGTTTTGCATTGCCCCTTGTGCATTTTAATTTCGTTGTCATTTGATATTGCGTGTTTTGTAGCCTTGTGGTCCTCCGAGTTGGGTCCGTTCCCGCCTACCAGTTCTGGTGGCTTCTTGAAATGTAGCGGTCCGGCTCGAGGGTTCCCAACTTTGTCAGCTGCATGTTCTGTATAAGACTTAGCAGCCGTATTGTGTCAGAGATGCTGAAAAAATTGTGTGTGCTATTTGTGTTTTGTCTGCTGTTTGGGTACATATTTTTGTTTCTCACATTCCTTCTGTTGTCATTTTAAACTTGTCCTTTGAACTTGTCGGGAGATGGTGGTGGTAGCATTTCCTCCCGTACTGGCAGGTTCCATATGTCGCGTAGGTCTTGCAAATGTCCAGATGGTAGAATTTGCAGTGACCATTATTGTAGTAGTAGTTGCACACAGGAGGGTGTTCGTAAATACATTCTCCTCCCTTATATTTGCATTTTCCTTTCACATAGTATTTACATATATTTTCTTTCACATTTTTACTTGGGGCCTTTGTTTTTGGTGGTTTCACACACACACACACACACACACACACACACACACATATATATATTATATATATAATATATATATATATATATATATATATATATATATATATATTACAACTATACAACCTATTTTTATTTTTTATTACTATACCATAATATCAACACCAAAAATACACAACTGTCCGAAGTAAAGAAAAAGTTAATTTCTTCAATATTTTGGCGTACTCCTTGGAAAGGCTTTACGCATCTCAAGGGGTACGGGTACCCCAGTTTGAATACCATTGATCTAAAGCTTATTCTATGAGGCCATTTGAATTTCAGTTTTGAAACTATCAAGGTACAGTATAATTATTCTATAATTCTTCTTTTCAAGGCTAATATACTGTGTGTGTGTGTGTGTGTGTGTGTGTGTGTGTGTGTGTGTGTGTGTGAAGAAGACTAAGCACCAATCGATCAGGGAAATACTCCGAGGAGGACATTAGGCAGGAGACGGAGTGCTGAACTCCCGTTTCTCCTATCACTGTTTAGCTGATCTTTTTCCTTGTCTCATCTACCCTGTGAGCAACCTAGCATGCTCTCAAACACAATTTTCCCTTTATTCTTCACTACACATTAGGGTGGCCATTTAAAAAGGAGGACACTGCGTATGTGGCCGTACGTTAACATATATATGTTAACGTACGGCCACATACGCAGTGTCCTCCTTTTAGGAAATTTGGAAATGGCCACCCTAAGGACGGAGTGCTCAAAAGGCGGACTGTCCGCCTAAAGCCGGACGTCTGGCCACCCTACTACACATACTGTACATACATTTTACAAACTACACAATCTTTTTAAATAAAAAAAAAATGACGAGCCTCAAAGACCTTGATTTCGGATCTTATATAGGACTATGGGAGGAGCATTTTTGCACTCTGCCCTTGGCTCCTCTCTCCTACATAAATAAATAAAAAGTGTCTGACATGTTGTTTCTAAATATCTTAAGTAACAACGTAAATAAACCCGACCATGAAGTTGTGATCGTTAGAAGTCAAGCTCACTCGGACTTATAATTAACGAGAGAAGATGAATTCTTCAGAACATCAAGTACTTTATTAGGAGCGAATACAATTCGCACACACAAAACACTACTTCGCAAAAACAAATAAATGTTAAGGAAACTGACCTCGTGATAATCTACCAAAGACTTTGAATTTAACGAATATTATCTGAAATGTACAGTATTATACTCGTAGAAAACGGTGACACCCTGCAACTGCATGCTAATACATTTAGGGGCAACTATCTTATTTTTTTAAATTTGTTTTTCAAGGTCTCGAAACTTTGCGTATAATATATCTGTATAAAATTATCTTAATATATAATGGATCATATATTCTTTCAGAGTAATGAATGTCAAGAGCCATAAAAGTCCCAGACAAAACATAAGCTTTATTTGAAGTCGCCTTCAATTGCGCTAATAAAATTTCTCATGAAGGCGTTCGAACAGAGAATACAAATTACAGAATTCGTATGATTTTTCAATAGTTTCGCGTTGCTAAGATGAAAATACAGTTTCGTTATTCTTAATTTGCTGTCACTGGGTTGGATTTTATGAGGTTTACAATTACAAACTGGGTCTTGGTCTTTTATCACCTACTAAAGCTAACCAAGGTTTAAAGTTAATTTTGTTACAAAACAAAATTACTCTGTTTATGAACGAAATGTTAGAAAAATCGTCTTTTAGGCTTAAAGGAAAAAAAATAAATTCAAACGTGAGGGGCGGAGTTATTAGAAAGCAAAAGATGTAATTTCGATAATAACCACTTTTTGAATGTAAATAACCCCTAAAATCTGACATTAACAGATTAAAAAAATTAACATCTTCGTATTAAATATTGTTTATAGGACAAATGTACAAGATAAAAATTACACACACGCAGGGCCGGCGAGAGCTGTCACGGGCAGCAACTATAGGATTAGTATATGGGCCCCCCTGTTTACTCTATTTTATTATGAATGTTTGTGTGTACATAACAAACAAACTGATTATATGTCCAAGTCACTATTCAAACATACAGTATGAATAAACAACTCAGAAGAAAATGACCATTTTATTTTTCGAATCATTACGTATATTAATTCTGGTGCGAGGGCAATTCGTCCCCGGACAATTCGTCGCCGGACAATTAGTCCCTGGGACAATTCGTCCCCGGACAGTACGTCGCCTACAAAATTAATTTTTAAGTTTTAAATTGTAATATGACCTTAAGTACTCGTCGCCTTCAAAATAAAAGTAAGAGACACTCCGCAACGTTTTCTTCATAAAACCTTCATAAATTAAAAATTATTATTTAAGTTAGGCTTTAAAACAAGTAAAAACCTAACCTAACCTAACCCCGTACCATAAACGGCTTAGAAGCTTTTCACAGTGCCCTGAATCGTGCGGTGAGCGCAATCCACCCCAATATATGGACTCTTATAGACGTGCTACGACGCGAAGAAGGTTTGGCGAGAAGCAAAATGCAGAAATTTCTTCAGGGGGAAGTCGTTTTTCAGAAGAAAAAATACAGAGATCTAGATAGTCGTATACTAAATTAATAGAAAAGTATGACTCGATAAATAAGCTTCAGTTCTTAAAAGGGGTTGCCCATAATCTCAAATTTTAAATGCCTTTTATGCTTTCACTTTATCTGTTTTTTAATGTTTGTTACTATTAAAATGTATTGTATGTAACTGTATGTAATAGTAAATATTAGAAGTTTTTTACGTTTTCTAAAACCTAACTTAGATAATAAATTTTATTTGTACGCGGCGAACTGTCTGGGGACGAATTGTCCTAGGGACGAATTGTCCGGGGACGAATTGTCCAGGGACGAATTGTCCGGACACCATTAATTCTATCACCATGCAATTTACAAATGCAGTAACAGTCCATGCCGGCAAGACAATTGTTTACTGCAAGATTTTCATAATTAGAAGTGTACTTTTTTTGCCTTCTCTCTAGCAAAGTGGTAAATGATTCTGATGAAATTTAAAGTACGGGTTAACTGGCTTTCAATTACAATGGTTCCCAGATCGGTCAGTTGGTGTTGGGCATTGGTGGATCGCAGATAATATTTTATCTGTTTCAGTTTGATTGATAATCTCTATAAAATTTATGTTCATTAATTATATTTCCTCTGTTATTTAATCAATTGCTTTATTAATATTTTTAGATTTTATTACCCTTCTTTCCATATCCCCTAGAGGTCCGGGCCCCGGGGATTTATCCCGGCTTCCCCGCCCTCTCGGCGGCCCTGCACACACAAGAACTTTTGAAATTCCATTGGAAAACAAAGAATACCTGAAGTTGGGCGCTACTTGGTACCGTTCGTTTGCCTGGCTGCTCTTTTTCCTTGATCTTCTGGGTTCTAAGAGCAATGTGGTGTTTATAAAACTATTTTACTAACCTACCCTCTCTTACGTCCATTAAAGAAAACATTCAAATAAGTCAAATATATTAACACTAACATATAATCTAATAACTTAATACTGAAACCATGTACTTAGCTTAAAAATATATACAAACAGTAGGTTCTGTTCCCACTTAGAGTAAGCTATCACTGCTTCACTCTGGTTAGTTCCAGTTGCAGTGGTGTCAAAAACCGTTGTAAATGTCGTAGATGGGCAGGAAAGGATAAGCTTTGCTTCCAATTCTGCCTTCGACTTTCAAATTTATTGATGAAGCTCAGCCTCGGAATTGGAGCCACAAAACGCTCACGTTCAGCTCCGGTAGACAAAACACACTCAATCAAACCGGGAATTCGGTTCCCTAGCCGAACCTCAGCGTTGTTCCAGATTCCAAATTTGAAGCCCATTGAAACAATGATAGACAAATGTCGCTTGCACAAGTTTGGAATCAAGTCACAAAAACATAACTAAATAAACTCGGACAAACGCACGTACAATTCAATATTTCACAAGTTCTTGCGGTAAAACAATTTTAACTATACCTTACTTCGTATTGAGGCTTCAACACTCCCGCTATAGGCAATGCTGAAAGACCCCACTGTACCTCGCACCCTGTACAATAATCACATTTATAAATTACTTTCAAAATTACATCTTACATTAAAGGAAAGTCAAACTAAATATTGATCACAATTCAACGTAATCTATACAATTTAACAGTAAATAATTTATTCAAACATTAATAACCAAAAATATACATTAACATGAAAGTACATATATATAAAATTTACCCGAAGTGACCACAGACCTAGTGCCGACAAACTCAAACTTGTAAATATCCAACTCTTGCAAATTTATGTTACTTTAAATCTTCCGCTTCCAACCTTTATTGTCGAGAAAACAAGCACGAATCATCCCCAAACTTCCATTACCCCTTTCCACCTCATTTACTTTCAAATCGTTCACACCAATCTCTTAATCTCACACTCCCCCTATCGCTCACATTCTACTTTCGCAATGATCCTACTATACCAGAATCTCATTCTTACAGCGCAAATAATACAAAAAAAGATAACTGATATTTTTTAATCTCGAATGAAAACACCTTCACAGCGGTTAATTTCATTTGCAATTTAATCCTTTACCATTGAATCTCAGAACTTAATGGCTTTTCAGCCACACGTTTCGTTACCCTACAAAACCGCGACATTTTCACATTAAATTCTGCATCGCGATATTTAGCCAATCTAAAAGCCTAATAAATTCAACTTAACCTAACCTCGTGTAACTTAGCCTAACCTTACTTATATCCTCTTTTTCATAATAAAATATAGCATTTATAAAGAAACCACCACGACACTGCTAATGTCATGATATGAACTTTCTTGTCGCGATGGGCTCTGTTTATCCTAAAGATTGTCGGGATTAGGTAGGGAAACCAAGAACACACACGCACGTGCGCGTTTGGCTACCATACGAAACGGCAACAAAGCCCATCCCCACCCTCAGGGACTTTAACATATATACTAGTGGGCCAAATGGCGCACTTGCCCTTGCATTTGGCCCACTAGTCACATTCTATTGGCCCACTAGTAAATTTTAAGCTTTGGAGTAAAAATATTGATTCTAGCAAGGTCTCCAATGCACTTGAGAAGAAAATGGGAGCGATCAGCTGAGTGACTGACTGTGGCGGTTAGAAGGATTGTTTATGTGCGTTTAGAGGAACTGGAGGTAACGTTTTCGCTTTTTTCGATGTTTAGTGTTGGTTTTCACTTTACTGTTAGTGCTTATATAGATAGTGAATACCTCTGAATACCGAAGATAAGGTAGTGATTACTGATTAGTAATGCCAGGTACTTGGTGTCTGCCCTTTTTAGATAAATGTGCCCTTTTTTTTTTTTTTAAAGTGACCCACTAGTAAAAATTCCCTAAAAAAGTCCCTGCCCAGCCTCAGAGGAAGAGAATCAAAATCAAGGTCCAAGGTTTCTTGGACAAACTGTGTTTGAAAGATTGGAAGTCATGGACAGGAGGAAAGGTGGATTGAGGAAGATTAGGGCAAGTTAGGGTTAAATTACTCATTAGGGAAAGAAAACATTTTTCTGGTCAATTTTCAGTCGTTTTGCACGAATCCATTTTCTGTGCAAACGCGTAATTTTTGCGATATCTTCAATTGAAGATATCTCGAAAACTACACATTTGCATAGGAAACGGATGCCAGATTCGTGTAAAACGACTAAAAATTGACTATAAAAATATGTTTTCGTCGAAAAACACCAATGCGTGCTAAGACGAATATTTAACGAAATGAATCTTGGATTCCTTCAAAACCTGCCGAAATTAACCAATGAAAAATACTTTCTCGTGAGGGAAGTACCTAACCAGACCAATCTAGCCAGCAGCGTGCGAAATTTCTGCTGGCCCGTTGGCCAGTTGTTTTCACATCAGATCAGTAATTTTCATAAGACAGCTGGTCCGAGTAGCCAGCGATGTTTTAACCCTGCTGCTATGCTGTCTTGTAACTCTGATGTCGCTTATACACTATAGGAAGTGTGTGACTGAGGACTTGTAAGTGTAGACTTGAAAATTCAATTTATTTGTATCCTGTATACTATTGAGCTAAAATGTGTGTGTGTATGTCTGTCCGCTTTCTTCGGAACCGTGCACAGCCTAAACGGATCATCGGAAAATTCTGCAACCACCACCAACTGATAGCCCATGAGCTTCCGATGTGCTCTGTGAAGTTTCCCGGTCCTAGGTCACAATTACTGGGTCCGAAGGCCGCAGCACCGCGATAAAACTACAGAAAAGAACGCGGCCTTGAAAATCTTAAGCTTCACACATACTGTGACATATACTGCTACCCGCCGGGAGTAGTGGGGTAATTGGGGGAGAGGGGGTAATGGCGTTTTTTACTTTTGTGTGTGGGGGTAATGGGGGATTGGGGGTGGGGGTAATGGCGTATATAGCAGTATATGTCACAGTGCTACCCGCCTGGAGGGCCAAGTTGTACAACGGTAGCGAGCGATAGCGAGCTACCGCTTGTAAAATCTAATTGAATAAAATCCATGAATTCTTCTTGGTACTTGTGGGTTAGCTTCCCCCCCCCCCACCAACTTTGACAATATTTTCGTTAAAACTAACGAAAATATCACGACTTAACCTAACCAATTATCAAGGGCGTACAGTTGATCTATTATTAATTATAACTGTTTCTGGAATAGTATTTACTAATAGATCAACTGTACGCCCTTGATAATTGGTTAGGTTAAGTCATGATATTTTCGTTAGTTTTAACGAAAATATTCTGTCAAAATTGGTAGGGGGTGGGGAGATAACCTACAAGAACCTTCTTTATCAAACATTTTACTCAGCAATCATCACAGATTCTTAGCTCTTAAAGTTTAAAAAGGTACTTACATATTATTGGGACTACCAAACTGTTTATTATGTATTTTTGCTCTCGTCATTTTCGTTTAAACTAACGAAAATATCACAACTTAACCTAACCAATCATCAAGGGCATTCAGTTGACCTAACCGAGCATTCAGTTGGGAGCTATTGAAGAATAGGGACCCCAGCCTTCTTTAGTTAGCTTTATAAGGCTAACTAACGAAAATATGACCTAACCTAACCAATCGTCAAGGGCGTACAGTTAACCTAACGATTGGTTAGGTTAGGTCGTGATATTTTCGTTAGTTAGCCTTATAAGCCTAACTAAAGAAGGCTGGGGTCCCTATTCTTCAATAGCTCCTTCAGTTGACCTAACAAGTTAATATTGATTATTTCAATGCCCGGTTAGGTCAACTGTACGCCCTTGATGATTGGTTAGGTTAAGTTGTGATATTTTTGTTAGTTCAAACGAAAATGACGAGAGCAAAAATACAAACAGTTTGGTAGTCGTCCCGATAATACGTAAGTACCGTTTAAAATTTTATTGCCCCCATAACATTCATTTTTTTTGCATTTATATTGTGAGCAGAGTGGGCGACTAGTTTTCTTTAGGGGCCAGTAGATTTTCAAGCTCACTGGTCCTGTGGACCATCAGAAAATTTTGGAGAGTTTCACACCCAGCTAGCCAGACCCAACCTAACCTAACAGTGAAATATATTGGCGTCTTTTCTGTGAGAGCACTCTTTAGTACATTTGGGGCATTTACATGATGGCAAAATAACACCGTGATTAGAAAAGAAACCCAAAGCTTTTTTATCATGAACACCAATAAGGCGAATTAGGTCTTTAAAGTCTATTTCATACCCACTGCATATAGCCATGGCAACGAAGAAATCTTTTCAAAATAAGTTTTCAATTCACTTTAGAATAATTTGCACGACATACGAAACAGTTTCCCGTGTTATTTTACGTAAGGATTCATAATATACAGGGTGGCCACAAAGTCCCTTTGCATTAAAAACAAGGGCAACATACAGATATGCTATAATTTCACTGCAAAGGGGACTTTGTGGCTATTTTGTAGTGTCATCCTGCTTGTGTTAAAATGAATATTAACCTAAAAAAATATACGATACGATACAATCATGCCTCTAATTTAAATTTGTTACAAGAGGGATCGTTTGATGGGGTTGTTTAACCTCCTTCGAAACATCTAAAGTGATATTACAGAAAGGATCCGAACCACGAGTCACTGCATCATCTGGACACAAAGGACGGTCCCCCATCCACCTTTTACCCAGACCCCTTACGACGGTCAGATTGTTGCCATTTTAGTGTCACATTAAAAATGTTTCAGACGTACCTGGGTTAATAAACTAACTTTAACTTTAATATAATCCTAACCTAATCTATAAACAGAGTTAATTAACCTGCGCAAATAATATGCTCGGGTTTCAGTTACCAAAACCCCATAACTTCAAAACCATTTGTTTAACCACATTCACAGTAAATATATTTAAACAATGAAAGAACAAATATACCCACACCGTTTACAATACGTCACAGTTACGCTCTTACTTACCCACTGCTGTCCATTGTTGGCGACACGAAATTACAGTAAAGAAAAGACTATTGTCCGTGACGTCTTCCTTTCGACTGGCAAAAGCTCACTGACTCGGGCTTCTTATACGCACACTTTTTGCGCTCAAATTCTTGTAAAGAAGTGAGAGAATAGTTTGACCTTCATTCATATATACATAACATACTTTGCAAACACACACACACACACACACACACACACACACATATATATATATATATATATATATATATATATATATATATATATATATATTATATATAATATATAATATATATGTAAGGGTGTTAGGCATTGAATTACAAGTGAAACAATGACTGCATATTAATTGTAAACTGCTATTTACCATACAACAATGGCAGTAATCTAGATGAATACATTGATTTGCTGTACAAAATTAAGTCATTATCAGATAATCCCAAATATTCTCACTGTATAATAATGGGGGACTTTAACGCGCAGGTGAACTTGGAATTCTTTGTAGAATTGGGTAACATGTGCGAGTCGGCCAATTTAAGTATACAGTAAGTGATGTAGACAGTGGTGGCTCGTGACTTAAAACAGTTGTGTGCTACAACAAAAATTTTTGATATATACAGGGTGATCAAAAAGTAACGCAACCCATGGAGAAACGCACATAATTGATTTTTTCCTTCTGTTGCAGGTGGTGAATATATGAAAAAGATGAAATACACCTTGGAGCAGCGTATATTCATTGTCACGCAGTACATTCGCTCCAGAAGCTATGCCCAGACGCAGGAGGCCTTCACGGAAATGTATGGAAGAGGTGCTCCAAACAAATCCTCTATCAAGCGACTATACATGGGTTGCGTTACTTTTGATATATATATATATATATATACAGTACTGGCCAAATTATTAGGAATTTTTTTAAAATTCATTTTTTTGGTATAAAATGTTAAATTAAACCAATTTTAAACGTTGAAAAGTTATTTATTTCTACACAAGAATACATGGTCACTATTTAGCAATAGTTTAGTACTTAGTTTGACCACCTTAGCTGCCATAATGGCTGCGACACGCTTCGGCATGCCATGAATCAATTTTTTGCATAATTCTTTAGTCGAAACGAAGCGTGTTTGTTCGTCAGTTGTCGTTTGGTTGTCGTGCGATGGCGGGTGGTTTCTCTTTCTTTACGTGTCATTGTAAACTACCGTTTAATTTAAATAGTGTATTTACCCAATTTCGGCAATTATTTGTTACAGTTTTTAAGTGAATTTGAAAATGGGGCGAAAGAATGACTTGAGTCCACGGAAAATTGGGAAAAATACAGGTTTTATTAACTTCTTCTACATTTAAACAAAAGGAAATCGCTGCCAAACTCCATGTTTCACACAGTCAGTACTTCGTATTAAGAAAAAAATGGTATTTGGAGAAAATGTAGGCCCAAAAGGGTTGGAAGATGCGGCAGAAAAAGGGTAACGACTCCAAGAACTGATAGACAGATTGCAATTTGTCTCTTAGAAATAGAAGAGCTACTTGCAAAAACATTTCCAGTAGTCTAGCGGCTGATGGCATCAATATTAGTCGTAGAACAGTCAACAGGAGGCTTCTAAACTGCCGGCTTCAAAGCCTACCGCCCAAGGAAGAAGCCCAGGCTCACTGAGGCTATGAAGAAGGCACGTTTTGCATGGGCAAAGGAACACATTAACTGGACTAGTGAGGATTGGGAACAGGTAAGAATAATATTTAACATTAAATAGAATGTTAATAGAGTAAATACAGTATGCATAGAAGGTATTTTACAGTACGTGATAAAACTGCAGTAAAAATATCTGTAAAGCAGCAAGTCATACTGTACTTCGTTTAGCTGTACTTCATACGTATGCACTGACTCTTTCACAGGGCTTTCTTGATTGCAGGTGGTGTTCTCCGATGAGTCAACGATTGCCGTGCTTGACGATCGTGTTCAAAGTGTAAGAAGGAGGCCTGGAGAAGAATTTTTGCCTGAGTGTCTGATGAAAACGGTGAAATTTCCACAAAAGATCATGGTTTGGGGAGCAATTTCTGTGCATGGAACTAGTCGTTTGAGCATTGTTGAGGGGAATATGAACCAAGTCAAGTATATAGAAGTACTAAGAAGACGTCTACTGCCTCAAATAAGGGAATGGTATGGTAATAGACGTTGGATTTTTCAACAAGACTCAGCTCCATGCCACACGGCAAAGTCGGTTAAAAAATGGTGTCATGAAAATAGTGTTCGGTTGCTCCCATGGGCTGGAAATTCTCCAGACATGAACCCAATCGAAAGTTTATGGTGTATTTTAAAGGACGTAATCCATGAAACGCCGATAACAACAAAACACCAACTCATAGAGCGACTTATTCAAGTCTGGTTTCACTCTACACGTATTAAGGAATTATGCAAAAAATTGATTCATGGCATGCCGAAGCGTGTCGCAGCCCTTAAGGCAGCTAAGGGGGGTCAAACTAAGTACTAAACTATTGCTAAATAATGACCATGTATTCTTGTGTAGAAATAAATAACTTTTCAACGTAAAATTGGTTTAATTTAACATTTATACCAAAAAATGAAATTTTTAAAAAATCCTAATAATTTGGCCAGTACTGTATATATATATATATCGTAAAGAAACGACGCTTGTATAGGAGAGATTCCGCGCAAGACGAGAGAGAGAGAAACGGAACAAATGAAAAAATGAGGTAACCACCTGGGAATCGAACCCGGGATCTTCCGATTGCCGGTCAGACGCGATACCATTACACCATGGACCTCACTCTTCCAAATGCCGTAATTCTTCTACATACTCGCAGGTGGTTACCTCATTTTTTCATTGTTCCGTTCTCTCCTCTCGTCTTGCGCGGAATACTCCTATACAAGCGTCGTTCTTTACGTTATTTATACTGCGTGTTCTTTGCAGTTGAATATATTATATATATATATATATATATATATATATATATATATATATATATATATATATATATATATATAATAATATATATATATATATATATATATATATAAAACAACTGAAAATTAAAATAGAACTAATTCATCGTGAATTATAGTAAATGTTCTGCGCAACTAACGGTAGATAGATAGATATAGTACTTACTTATTTATGAAAAATTAAATTCATGCGACGCTCTTTCTTACTGCAAAACTTGTCAATCACCTTGTTGTTAAAAGCCTCAATGTTTGAAATAAACTTTTTTTCTATGGAGAGCATTGCCAGAGCATTAAGACGATCCTGGGACAAAGTATTTCTTAGGAAAGTTTTTATTCTTTTTAGAGAGGAGAAACATCTTTTGGGTTCTGCTGTTGTCATTGGCGTGGTGATGACAATTTTAAGAAGTTTTGTTACTTCAGAGAATGTAGTCTGTAAATTGTTTTTGAATATAAGTTTCAAAAGAGGAACTGCGCCATCAATTTTTCTGAAATCGGTTCTTTCATATAAAACGCTAAGCTCTGTTTTCAGTCTCCTTTTCTCCAGCATTCTATAACTTTGAACTGCAATTTCAAGTTCATTTTCCGGAAAATGTTTTGCAAATTCTTGAAAGTTAACAGAATTCAACAACTTTGCTGCATCTAGATGATCCAAGGATTGAAAACGATGATGAGCCTCCTGTACAATTCGATCACATACTTCTTTGGCATCGGCGCTTCGGCACGACTGTTTGGGTCGTTTATTGCCAGATGACACGCATGTAGTCGCAATTTCACTGTCAATGATGTCTATTGAATCTCTCACTTCATTGATTGCCAAAATAAAATGGGATACGGCACTTTTTATTTTACAGCATCAGACAATCTTGCTTGTAAATGGTTATACAAAATGTCTACATGTGGCATTATTCTGTGAAAAAATGAAAGCCAGAAAAGGAATTGTGCATCTTCCAAATAATGACGGAGTCCACGAGCTTCTTGAACTGTCCTGGTGGATAATGACGTCTGCAAATCCAACAAACACTCAACCAAACTGTCCTTGTGTTCATACACCACACTGACGGTTCTCGATTTAAAGTTCCACCTGGTTGCAGAACCACTGGGAATCCTTCGTGCTACAACTGCATCTAGTGCAGACAACCGTTGTGGTGACCTTGAAAAGAAAGCAGGAAAAGCTGACAGGCAACAGAAGAATACCCTAGCTGCATGATTTTGCGAAGCAGCTTTTTCCATTACCAAATTTAATTGATGGGCATAACTGGATGTATTGTGCAGTGGGAAAAATAGCCTTTATTTTTGCTTGAACTCCACCTCTTCGCCACTCATTACAGCCGCACTGTCGTAAGTCTGAGCAATTATTTTGTTAGGTTGATCTTTAGAAATCTCATTTATTGTATTCAAAATACAAATAGAAATTGCGTCTGCACTTTGACCTTCCGGGTTGAAAAATCCCAAAAATTTTTCAGTAGGCACGCCATTGATTACATAACGAAATATTATTATCAACTGTGAATGTTCAGAAATGTCTGTAGTTTCATTTGCCATTAAAGCGACAAAATCAGCTCTTTCATTTCTTCGATTAATTATCTTTCACTGCAAACTTCCGACATACAATTTACCAGTTCATTCTAGATGGTTTTAGAAGTTCCCTTGAAAACATGATTCAATTCTGTGTTCTTTTACCGCACTATCTAAACTACTAACAAAATCAACGAGTCCCAAGAAAATACCGGGATTTTCAGATGTTTCACTCTCATCATGTCCTCTTAAGGCAAGTTCAAAGGCACCGCAAAACTTAAAGCAGCCAATTTCCTTTGATAATAAATATCTGTTCTTTTCTACTTCTTGATTGTGTTTTTTGATGGCGTCATGGTAGGCCCGACTTAACTGTGTTGCAATATTCACACTACCGAGAACACTAAGATCCAACACATTGTTTATATGTTTCTTGTTTTCATTATGATTTCTAATCAGTGCTTTAAGATGGCCAAGATCTTTCACTCCCGTGTTACTGAATGAATTACTGTTACCAAAAAGAAGGCATGGAAAGCACAACCACAAATCCAACTACTATAATCATCATAAATCTTTCTGTGAAATTGTCTTAAATATTCTTGATTGTTACTTCCCTTGGCTTTCTGACTTAAATTTAAATCGGGAGTTGGCCTACCTAACTGTTTTATTTGAGCTTTTCATTTAATGTTCAGATGAAAAAGGTACTTTTAATAACTTGTCCACTGAATTCATATTTGTATAAAAATTAATAATTTATATACAACACTTGAGTAAACAAAAACACATACACACGCATAAAAAGTTTAAAAATCAAACGCAATCGATCGAGCGTCCATCACATTGACAAGTGCTGCAGCGACTGGTAGCACATTCACACCTTATCCGAAACTGGACCGAAAGACACGTCTGCGCATGCGCTTTGTCTGATTTCACTCGATTTGGGTGCTATACTGATGACAGCACATAAGTACGAAAATAGAAATGCAGGGAATGCGGAGTTAATTGTTTTTCCGTAAATCGGAAAACAATTTAGATCAATTTGGAAATTACAGAAGATATTATAAGTAATTTTATTGATTTATTATTTAGCTATTTACGTATTTTAAAAACTGATGTGCTGTAGCACGTAAGCACATAATGAGCGGCCGCCACTGGATGTAGATATATTAAGGGTAACCAGTGGTAATTTTACATACGTTAGTGATATGAGTGGTACCACCAGGTGGATTGATCATTGTCTCACTAGTAATAATCTAAAGGATCGAATTGTTAGAGTTCATATTTTGCATGATTTCCTTCTTTCTGATCATAGACCATTAGAAATATTAATTAACTTTACCAATTTATGCGCAACACGACTTAGCAAGAACTCAATAGGTAAGAATAATCGCGTCGATTGGTCTAATGTTAATATGCAACAGAGAATAGAATACAAAGACAGAACAAGTTACCTTTTTAATAAATTAGAAACTGTGCATCTTGCCTGTAGTAATCCTTGCTCAAATGAGTCTCACCGTAAACTCATAGATAGGTATTATAGTAAGATAATATCCCTGTTAAGAGAAGCAGGAAGCCCCCTGATTAAATCTTACATCTATCATACTAAGATTATTCCTGGATGGAATGATTTTATTACCCCCCTGAAGAGGGAATCGAAAGACGCCTATGATTTGTGGTGCTTTCATGGTAGACCCAGAGTAGGACCAGTATACATGAATATGTGTAGAAGTAGGGGTCAGTATAAGGCGGCCATAAGGCGATGTAAACAGGAAAGAAGAGACTATTCGAGCATCAAAAGCCTGTGAAGCTCGAGTAGTATAGCCGAAAAATGCTTGAGTGCAAGTTGCAATTCAATATTACGTAATGTCGCAAGAGTGCCAACCCCCACCCCCTTTGTTGCAAGAG
This sequence comes from Bathynomus jamesi, assembly GCA_023014485.1. Lineage (NCBI taxonomy): Eukaryota > Metazoa > Arthropoda > Malacostraca > Isopoda > Cirolanidae > Bathynomus > Bathynomus jamesi. The sequence continues at coordinate 256,436 of JAJOZX010006049.1, read as the reverse complement.
TTCCAACCCCCACCCCCTTTGTTGCAAGAGTGCCAATCCCCCGCCCCCCTTTATTGCAAAACCTCTTTGGAAGGGAAGATGGGAGTGCCTCACCCCCCAAAGGAGCAGAAAGAGACAGCAAGAGAGAAAGGAAGAGGAGGGTCCTTGCTCGGCTGATTGCCGAGCTCATATGACACCGTCGGCCACCCGCCGCCCTCTTATAGGGCTTATTCAGCCAGTGCCTTAGGGCATCATCAGCCATTGCCAGCCAGCGCCTCAGTGTGCCATCGTCTTAGATCATCATCAGCCAGTGCCTCAGGAGGTCGTCGTCTCAGAACATCAAGAGTCAAGTGCCACAGAGCGCTAAAAGGAACCGGGCACGCACCCACTCTAGGTCTGTCCTGTTGCTGGGGGCCCTGCACACCAGCCAAGTGCCACTGCCTCCCGAGTCAACCGTATAATAATTACCCAGTAGGCTTAGAAGACCGATTTGCCAAATAACAAGTGGTCCCACCCCGTGAAATAATAATTATTATTATTATCATTATTACCACTACCAATATATATATATATATATATATATATATATATATATATATATATAAAACAACGGAAGGTGATATTATATTTGTGGCACATCTACAGAATAAATTATCGCAGTCCTTGAAGACAATAAAACACCATTACATCATTCTGTTTATGAGTTAATGGATATACAAACCTAAGACATGTCTACCAGTAATAACAAACAATGTTTTCTGTTTTAGGTTTTGAAGATAATGATGAACCGGAAATACGACTCGTTGGCGATTCCATTGTTCGAGGACAGCTCGAGGAATTCTGTGGGAGAAACCCTCGTTGTAGGCGCCGTTACTGCTACCCTGGTGCAAGGGTGGAGGATATAACTAATAGTGTTGACCAATTTACAGATGGTACCTCCGAGGACACAACGTATGTTATTCATGTCGGTACTAATAACGTTTTAAATTCTAGATCGGAAGAACTGCTGGCTAGGTACAGGGACTTACTAGAGCGATTAAAGGAAAAAACTAATAAGATTGTTTTAACAGGTATACTTCCTCGAATTATCCATCGTAACGATTTCTACAGCAAGGCGACCTATATTAACAATAACCTAAAGTCTCTTTGCCAACAGGAAGGAGTGCATTTTGAAAATTTTTGGAACAGTTTCTGCGGCAGGAGGGACTTGTTCCTCGGAGATGGACTTCATCTTAATGACGTAGGAGCTGCGCGTTTAGGAAGACTATTTCATAATACTGTCTCTTCTTTTCAGGCTGCCGTAACTCGAACGGTCCCAGCGTAAATTCCATAAATTTCCACTGCGCTCGCGAAGTTGTCGCAATTACAAACAATTTGAAGGTTCTATCCTTAAATGCTCGTAGCCTACGAAATAAAATAAACGAATTTTTTTCTTTAATTGCTTGTAAAGACTATGATATAATTGCGATAAATGAATCGTGGCTTAGCACTGAAACTCGTGACTTTGTATGGGAGTATCAAATTAAAGGTTATAGACTTTTTGTTAAAAACAGAATAGGTAGGCGAGGAGGCGGTGTTATGTTGTATATCAAAGATAATATTGCGAACGCTATAGAAGTAAAGCACACAATTCCAGAACCGATAGATTCGACTATAGCAGAACTTAAATTGAACGATTTCAAACTTGTTGCGGTTATATATAGGCCCCCTAATCAAACAGCTGATACGGACGAAGCGTTATATCGTGAACTAAAGCGAATAATCGGTAGTGAGCAGGCTTTAGTTATGGGTGACTTTAATTGCGCTAACGTAAATTACGATACAATGCAGGAGAGGTTGGGGAACCTACGAGGTTGGACAGTATTTTAGATTTAGTAATAACTACGGATGATAGGCTAATTACTGATCTTCAAATAATAGAACCGTTGGGCAATAACGATCACAATATGGTAGAGTTGTCCTCTCAGTAAGTCACTCGAAACCAGCTAACTCGACGAAAATTCCTAACTTCCAGCACGCAGACTTTAGTAAATTTCGAAATAAATTGTCACACGTCAATTGGGAAAACGTGATGGGGAACTCCAACGCAAAACTAATGTGGGAATCGTTCGAAACAGTATTTAGGACTATAAATGAGGAATGTGTACCGTACAAAATTAAGCGTGCGAAAGTAAACAACAAGCCCTTGTGGTTTACTTCTAGAGTAGGAGACATTATAAAGAGTAGAGATAGGGCTTATAGGCTAGATAAGTGCGATAAAGACAATTTGTGGTTACGAAACAACTACATATCTCTAAGGCGTGAAGCGAAAAGTGTAATAAAAAAAGTCCAAGCGCGAATTTGAAATCTCCATAGCTCGTGACGGTAAAGAAAACGACTCTAGGAAAATTCGCCGTAAACATTTTCGCCGTAAACATTTTCGCCGTAAGACAAATTCGCCGTAAGGACATTTCGCCGTAAAAATTTGTAAAAATAATCAATGGATGATAAAGGGTATTATATAAGCATTAAAAAGGCAAGTCTTTATTCAATGGTAAAAGTCAGTGATAAAACTTCTTAAAATAATGTAATGAGGTCATTTAAAAAGTGTGCAAATTCCAAGCGATGCTGCGTAAATAATTTACTTTTGCTGCGGATTGTATCGAGCACTTGTAGCTGAAGTCTTGCATTAATATCGCTACACTTTTTCTTCATCCCTGCTTTGTCTCCTCGATCTGCATCACACTTTTTCTTCTTCGCTAAACTCTCTTCCTTCATCAAATTGGTTATGAGTTTCCAGATACTTGGATGCATGTTAGTAATAGAGCTTTGTATTGCATTGTGGAAGCCTTCTATACTGTTGTTCGTTCTCGGCATATTATTATGAGTTCTTTCGACAACATTCCACAATTCTATAGGAAATGTTGCTCCATTCTTCGCCTTCGCGCGCCTCGGCCTCATTCCCTCCTATATAGTGAGTTTCAAAGTAAGATAAGGAATTTATTTAAGAAATTTATTTAACCAAACTATCACGACTTACCTAACCAATCGTCAATGCCGTACAGTATAAAGAATCTTAATTGTGGTAGACTGCTCGAAGCTAGGTAGACCGTACACTTAACCAGACCGGCTATTATAAGGGTTCAGTTAAACTTTTTTTTTTACTTTTAATTTTATTTTATTTACGGCGAATTTTCCTTACGGCGAATTTGTCTTACGGCGAAAATGTTTACGGTGAAAATGTTTACGGTGAATTTTCCTACGGCGAAAAATGTTTACGGCGAATTTTCGGTTACGAAAGAAAACCCAAGCGATTCTTTCAATACGTCAATAATAGAAAATCCAGTAAAAAGCGTCTTGGGGCCTTTGAAAATCTAAACGGAGATCTAGTTTCTGAAAACAAGGAAATGGCTACCTTGCTAAACGAATTTTTTACGTCAGTCTTTACTATAGAAGATGTAACAAATATCCCTACGGTCACGGACATAATACCGTTTGATAGTGGTAATATTTTGGATAATATAGTGGTTAGTGAAGGGGAGGTAACGCGCTATATTGATAAAATGAAAACGCGTAAATCACCGGGGCCGGATTCCATATATCCCATACAACTAAAAGAATTAAAAGATAGCATTGTTGTGCCGCTAACAAAGATTTTTAATGCGTCTATTTCTGAGAGGTGCGTACCAGATAATTTCAAGTTCCAAACGTAACACCTCTCTTTAAGAAAGGCGATAAAGGTGCGGCGGGAAATTATAAACCAATCAGTTTAACGTCTGTTGTAGGTAAGCTACTGGAATCAATAATTAGGGATCGTATAGTCGAACACTTAGAATTCCATAAGCTAGTTAGAAATACGCAGCACGGATTTAGGCGAAACAAATCTTGCTTAACTAATCTTTTAGAATTTTTCCAAAGCGTGGTTGACGTTTACGATAAACATCGGGCGGTTGATGTAGTGTATTTAGATTTTCAAAAAGCGTTTGACACCGTGCCGCACAAAAGACTCATTGAAAAAACTAAGGCTCATGGAATCAGGGGTGTAGTAAAATTGGCTAGAAGAGTGGTTGCGAGGCAGGAAACAGAGGGTGGTCGTTCATGGAGCGGAGTCGTGTTGGGCTAATGTAGCGAGTGGCGTTCCTCAGGATTCTGTACTGGGCCCCTTGCTTTTCTTATATATATTAACGATTTAGATGTCGGCCTAGTCAGTACAGTTTCAAAGTTTGCGGATGACACGAAGCTGGGTGGTAGGGCGATTAATGACGAAGATAGAGGTAAAATTCAGGAAGATCTGAATAAAATCGTTGATTGGTCAGTCACATGGCAAATGAGATTTAACGTTGATAATGCAAAATTTTGCATATAGGTTCGCGTAACGGTAATTTTGCGTATAGTATGTCAGGGAAAGATTTAACAAGCGTAGAGCAGGAAAAAGATTTAGGAGTTATAGTCACTGGTGATTTAAAAGTAGCGAAACAAAGTACAGCAGCGGTCAATAAGGCGAACAAAGTGTAAGGTTTTATAGCTCGAAATTTTGAGTACAAATCGCGCGATATTATAGTTCCACTTTATAAATCATTAGTTAGACCCCATTTGGAGTACGCGGTCCAATTTTGGAATCCGCATATGCGCAAGATATAGACAAAATCGAAAGAGTTCAAAGACGAGCAACTAAGATGATTCCGTCGCTTAGGTCAAAGTCGTACGAGGATAGGCTTAAGGAGTTAAAATTGACAACACTCGAGACTAGGAGGTTAAGGGGTGATCTAATCCAGGTTTTCAAAATTATGAATGGGTTCGATAACGTAGATAGAGATAGCTTTTTCGAAATATCTCAATATAATAGGACTAGAAATAACGGGTGTAAGTTGACAAGTAGAAGGTTCGAGACAGCAGTTGCGAAAAACTTTTTTACGCATAGAATAGTAAATAGCTGGAATAGTTTGCCGGTAGAAGTAATTAGTAGCACGTCTATAAACATGTTTAAAAATCGATTAGACGCATATGTTGATAGAAAGGGTATAGTTTAAGGTAGTAAAATTAAGGCTTTCTGGGGATAGATCCACAGCTCAACACAATGTTGTGGGATATAGGAGGCAGCGTCTTGGGTTAGGGATACTCTCTGTTCTTACACACCCCATTTAAAGAGATTCCTCTGCCGAGCGGTGCCCCCCATAGTACTGTGAGGTATTGAAAAACTCATGATCTTCACTTGCCCCACAAACACCTTTAAATGGGAGACCCAAAATGGGTGCACACATTTCTACATTACTGTACGTCTTTACAGCCACACCTACACTTTTTCTCGTAAGTGTATATATTGTAATGTATATGATTGTAAATTTTGACTTGGTCCGCAATCGATATGGACCGTGACTGATGGATACCGTAATGAAATTGACTGGATTCTTTGGATCTGATATATTTGCATGTCCGTTATAAATAGATATAGAGTGTAACATATTTGTGGATAGTAGTCTATTATGCCTAGATCCTCTGGATCCAGAGATTCTATCTTTAGTTTTAAATCGATAATTAATTAGTTTTAAATTGATAATTATTTAGTTTCGTAAAAATTGGTCGTTGACAATTTACCGGCGGTTTTTACATAAATTTCTTATGTTCTTGTGGTTCGGAACCCACGTAAAATTGTAGGTCCCCTCCGCCACCACGGAGGGCATACACAATACACGATTACGAACACAGTTAGGTAGACCAGCCATGAGTGGATCCTAGGGTCTTTGTTGGTCTGAAACATTATAACATTATAACATTATAACAACGTAGCACTTATATATAACAATTAATAGATTTGAAATTATATAAACATTCGAAACGGGGCATTAAAGATAACTATTTATTTTAAATGAAATACACTCAATCTGAATTAGATAAAACACCGCTGCTTCAATACGAAACAAATCGTGCGGAAATACAATGGACCAGTGGTCCCACCCCGTGAAATAATAATAATTATTATTATTATCATTATTACCACAACCAATATATATATATATATATATATATATATATATATATATATATATATACACATTTCAACTGCAAAGAACACGCAGTATAAATAACGTAAAGAACGACGCTTGTATAGGAGAACTTCCGCGCAAGATGAGAAGAGAGAACGAACAAATGAAAAAATGAGGTAACCACCCGGGTGGTTACCTCATTTTTTCATTTGTTCGTTCTCTCTTCTCATCTTGCGCGGAATGTTCTCCTATACAAGCGTCGTTCTTTACGATATATATATAATATATATATATATATATATATATAGTGGACCTAGTTTTAACCGTTTAAGGTGATAATGATTTAATTGTATGCAATGATTAATTAATGCAATGACTGATTGCTTATTAATGAAAGGCTGGGTTAATAATTTATGATGTAATACAGTATCACCGATTGGAATAATTGGTTATTTGATTAGGCCCACCATACTATTGGAAGTGACCGAAAAGGCAGCGAGGTCACCAGCTTGGTTTACACCCAAGCAAATTAATATTAAGGTTATGAAAGACACCTTAGTTTTGTATTTTATTATAAAAATAAAGCCGTTATTTATTCACTGTGATATAACAAAGAATTGACAGTAATTAATTGGTAGTTTTACGTTATGCTTTTGACATAGACTTAGCTAATAAGATGAAATGTTAATAGCTTAATTGACACGTAATAAATGATGTACACGTTGATGGTATGTAAATAGCATGCGACATGGAACATTGAATGGGCCTAGTAAATGATATAAAGAATGCACGTGCGTTTGGTACATTGAATGGAAAACATGACACTGATTAAGTAGGCTAAATGATTGCATGGATGCACAAGGAATAATTGATGCGGCCTAATAATAATGGATTGAAATGCTTGCACAAATATCATTTATATATAAGAACATTATGTGATGTTAAATGATTACGTCAAGAGAATATTTAGTTAACACACAAATATATGAATTGAACATAACGACGGATGATACGCGGAATTACGGTATTGAAATGACACTTGAATTGGATGACAGGCCTACTGCGTTCTTTCACGTGAGTCACTTGGAACGCTTAATTACACACTTTGGGAGTATAGCCTACCGTTCGGCGGTAGGCTAATGTAGGCTTCACAAGAGTACTTAGAATAGGAGGTACTTATCTTAGGACGATATAACCTTGTTGAAGGCGGGTTGAAGACGAACCATTTTACGCAGATTCGAGTTGTCGTTGTCCGTTAAGCCTCTTGAGATGATGGATATAGGCTTCGTGGAGGCCTGAGGTGAAGTTACTTCTCGAGGTGCAGGCTGGCCTTATGATCTTGCAGGCGTAGGCCTGTGGTGCTGAATATATCTCGAGGAATGTGGAGAAACTTGAAGGCCGACCCGGCAAACCGCAGGCCCGAAGCGATTCCGGTTGGGCCTCGAAGGATTGCTTCTGCAGGTGGTCTGTAGATCTTACTTGATGATAAATTGTAGGCCTTGAAGAAAGTAGCGGCCGCGCCCCTCGGCCAGGGGGCCGGAAAGCGGTTGGTGGACGTGTTGCTCACGTTTGATGATGTGAGTACGAGTGAGTGAGAGTGAGAATGAAAGCAAGTGGAAGCTCGCTTTTATATACGTAGTTCCTGTGACGTAGGACTTCGCGCCAATTCTTAAGACGCCTTGTGAGCGCGTCCTTTCGTTGATAAGGACTTACTTTCGCGCCTTTTGGGAAGAAACAGACTTTCCATTGTTTGACCACGTGTGTTTTCCAAGCTGTTTGATGATAGCGTGGAAGTAAAGGATTTCTGTCTATTTGCTGGTCTATTTCTTGTCGATCCGCTACACACATATATATATATATATATATATAAAACAGCGGAAGGTAATGTTATATTTGTGGCACATCTACAGAATAAATTATCGCAGTCCTTGAAGACAAAAGGTGAAGCAACTTTCTCCGCTTAACAAAAGAATGTTCCCGGTAAAGGGTTTAATTTTTACACACAAACTTACAGTATATATAAGTAGGAGTTCCCAACTAAATATAAATTGTATTTATTCTATTTTTAAGCAAGTTTTAGGCCTATGGAGGACCACATCGTTTATTAGCATTTGTCCGAAAGTATTCTAAATTTATGGCAGGCTGTCACAGTACAATACAAAAATGTGGAATCTTGTAAATATATTTCCTTTGAAAAGTATGACCTTACCCGAAGAAATAAACTTTAAGATATGACACGTCCTAAATTTTATTTTTGTTCCGAAATGAGGACACAATGGGGTCATATATATACACACGGTCAAACAATACGCATAAATACTGTGTATATATATATATATATATATATATATATATATATATATATAATATACACACACTCGGTTTTATCATTCACAGCTCACCTTTTTGTATTTAGTTTTTGTGTTTACATTTTCTGATTTAGCGAAAATTGAAATAGAGATTTTTCCGAAAATTTATTTGCTTTGTTAACACTTGTAGAAAATCCTTTTCCCAAATATAAGGGCTTCCCTATTGTGTAAAGTGGTCACAAGGCATTGTTCAATCACGGCAGCCCGCAGGCCCACATTTCGCAGAAAACAATGTTGCATTGTCCGCGAAATAGGCAAAAGCCTTTCAGAACAAAGGACGCGTCCAGATGTTTAAATCTAAAATAATAATTTGGTAAAATTCAGGAATACGTGAATGGGCAGGATTCATCAACGAGCGGTACCATACGACACACCCAGATTTGCGGGAAGCAACGAATCACAGTATGGAATACCTGTCTGACCCCGTTCCGAGCAAGCCTATAGCATTGCTCCTCCCAAAATTCACACCTACCTATCGTGGGGCCCCAATCAACGCTCGTGAAAAGGAGCGTTGCTTTCGGATTGGCCGAAAAATGCAGGCCTAAGTACTAGTCCCGCCCAAATCTAGAATCAGTCCAATAGGACAGCCAGATTACTGCATGTGGGTTGGACACATATGCCCCCTATAAAATGGGGAGTTTCGCCGTTTAGAGCCAGTTTCTCGTGCAATTTACAGCAACACACGCAAATCATGGCCGAACTCTACGCATCCCTTGAATTGTTTGCTGATGGTGACCACTACAGCTATGTTGCATTGTATCTTTTCAGTGTTACAGATCGGGGCGCTCTTCTCTCATCGCAGAATGTTATTGAGATTTGCAACGAAATGCAAGAACCTGCAGGCAATTCAATTGAAATGTGAGTAACATATATATATATATATATATATATATATATATATATATATATGGTCACGCTTTAAGAATAATTTCTCAACAAATTCCTACTGCAGCAGGAAGTTACCAAAAATGCAGTAGTTGAAATTTTTTAAAATATTGCCTAATTCTTTCGTAGGTTGTCAAAAATCAATTTAAAAAATGAAATGCTCATAAAATAATAAATTCTTAACAGCGAGTTTATTTTTACACTTATGTAGAGATGCATGTATGCTAAATATTTCAAGGCTACGTTTCTTTTAGTTTTTATTCAAATGAGTATGTAATGGACATCATCTTTGATTACATTTTACAGTTTCGCGTTTCACGTCTTGATTCATTATAAGCATCCTACAGAGCTCACCGTGAGGCACAGCTCGAGTAGCGCAGAGCATAGTGACACAGAGCCTGAGCAACCAAAGAGTAGCGGAACACAGCACATCGAACATGTGCTAAAAAGCAGCCTCCCCCATACATTGAGGAATAAAGGGTTAAGTCTTTATAATCTATTGAGTGAGGACCCCATCATACAGTGGGCCGACACAGGCGAGGTCATTGTTGATGGAACAAGGGTACAAGGGTCCAATATCGTTGATATTGTTCATGATCTGGTGAGAAAGTGGGATAGGCCATCACCAACAGGATGGAGACATATTAAAGCAAGACTACAGCAAATAAATGTCCCCAAAACATTGATAGGTAATCTGAATAGGTTAAAAGACTTGGAACATGCATCGCACGTGTCACAATTGAGTACACCTTCGCCCACAACAGCCGCCGTACCTCTGAAGAGAAGAAAGAAGAGAGTAGAAGGCCAACCTTATCCACGTGCCTCTAAAATACGCAAATGGCTAACGTATTAAGTAAGCACTATTATGACATTTCTAGCCCTGCATCCTATGGTGGCGTTAATAGACTGTACAGAGGTACTTATGGTGTAAGGAAAAAAGATGTTGAGAGATTTTTGCGTGCCCAGGATGCTTATACACTTCATAAACCGGTGAGAAAAAGGTTTAAAACAGCCAAGACAACAGCCGCATCGATTGACTCTATTTGGCAGGCAGATTTAACAGACATGCAAAGATATTCAGTGTACAACGACGGCTACCGCTACATCCTATTCATAATAGATGTATTCTCTAGATACTTGTGGCTAATACCCCTGAAAAATAAATCGCCCGAAACAGTTGCTAAAGCGGCCAAAACGATGATGTTGAAAGAAAACCGGATTCCTGGCTATTTTTGTACGGATATGGGAAAAGAATTTATAGGGCGAGCTTTTCAGAACATGCTGTCAGAGTTTAACATCAGCTATTACACCTCCAATTCTATACATAAGGCTTCTTTAGCTGAAAGAGTTCAACGTACCATAAAGGAGCGCATGCACCGGTATTTTACACATAAAAACACGTACAGATATATAAACGTTCTCGATTCATTGGCTTCATCCTACAACCGCTCACACCATCGTACGATCGGTACAACGCCTAACGATGTTTTAGAAAGAGGCAATCGTCCGAGAAGAGATGGAGTGCCACCACCACCACCACAATCTGCGCGTTTCAAAATCAATGACTATGTAAGGCTGTCACGTTCGGGAAATAAATTCGCGAAGGGTTTTGAGCAAGGATGGACACGCGAGATTTTTAAAGTTAGAGCCATGATTCCTAAAGGCGAGATAATGATGTATTACGTTGAAGATTTGAATGGAGAAGAGATCTCGGGAGGTTTTTACCGCGAGGAACTTCAGAAAGTGCATTTAATTTAGGAAAAAATGTGTTTAAAATTGAGAAAATTTTAGGAAGCAAAGGTACAGGAAAGAGAAAAATGTACCTGGTGAAGTGGCTAGGTTACCCAGAAAGCTTCAATACCTATATAAAAGCTGACGCAGTAATGAAGCTTAATTAGTATGCAACATGACACCCAACCATTTCTACGTCACACTCCCGTCCTCCTCATCCCTGTCTGTACACCCTAACAACACACTAGCTAACTTTGTAACAGAACTCCATGGGCCCATTGAACTGGGTCGTGATTCGTATGAGGTGGGGATATGTGAAATTCAGCTGGACACCGTCTTTTTAAATATTGATTATAAAGATTCCGTATTTACGGTTCTTAGAGACATTGATGAGTGTGAAAAAGCCGGGTTAACTCGGGATGCTACTATGCGTATCGCCCGGACTAAGGTTGCACAGTTTTTCAGTACAACAGTGACACTAGGGCCGGGGCGTTATGGTACGGCTGAGGATGTTGTGAGAGACTTAAACATAAGTTTTAAAAACTCAAATCTTACGAATGACTTATTATACGAAATCGTAAACAGAGGAAACCATACACATACTCTAGTCCTAAAATCAAAGGTTAACAGAAATCTTAAAGACGGAAGAGTGTTCAAAATTATAACCGAGGGGCGTTATCGAGCAGCCTTCCAAAGAGACACCTTTCACGAGTCACCACATGACTTATCCAGCTTAATGTATCACTTGAGGATGGAGAAGCTGGATGTAAGTTCTCAGCCTCCAGACATGTGCTATATTTACAGCAATATAGCGGAACACCAGTTTGTTGGGGATACCCAGGCACGACTGCTGCGCGTAGCGCACATTCCCAACCATAGAGGAAGGAGCTTGAGTATTACATATGACATACCCCATTATGTGAATGTCGCAACTAACCTAGTAACTAATATCTCAATATATATAAGAACGATTGAGGGTAAAAATTTCCCATTCGGTGACGGGAGCTTAACAGTGAAGCTACACTTTCGACGCACTGAGTTATAATGGCCAGAAAGCCTTTCACAGTATACCGAGGGGTGAGATACCAGCATGGTAGTGGACTTGGATCCATTTTTTCATCCATACTACGCACCGCTGTCCCACTGTTGAAGAGGGGGGCCAGGTACCTAGGAAGGAAGGCGTTAGAAACAGGTTTTAACGCGGCAGAGGAAATGCTCGCGGGAACTAACCCTAAAGAAGCTCTAAAAAACATTTAAAACGTACACGGGATGAAATCATCAAAGATGCGAAGAGAAAAATGCGTGGCGGAGGAAAGAAGAGAACTGATAGGAAGAAAGGGTGCCAACACGTAGCGTAAAGAAGAGAGCTGTTAGGAAGAATGGGGTGCCACCACGTGGTGGGAAGAAGAGAACTGTTAGGAAGAGGGGGTCACGTGGCATTAAACGTAAAAGGGTGCCAAAAAAGAAGTGCTCTAAGCGTATGAAACCTATGGCCGATCATTTTTTTAACTGATATAAACTGAGGACGCTACTCTCACGAATCATAGATTGATTAATACTCGTCGAGGGAAACGGCACTGTTTCTAGCTCACCATGGCCCGTTTCATTCATCCTTGTAGTTCACAATGCTGTAAATCGGAGCTATCCCTCTTTGAGATGCCTCCAACTCAAGTTTCTATTGAGCACAGTGACTTTATTACAATTAACCGTTTAAACAATTAGTTCACCCAGTGCCCTTATAGAATTCGTGATACCCAACTCAGGCCCTTACTTTTTTGATCCGAGCTGTATGCACATGTATACTAAACTTCGCATAGCTCATTCTGACGGAACGGATTGCGATGATAATTATGTTGCATACCCTGAAACAAACTTTCTGCACACCATATTCAGCCAGTGTGACGTATATTTAAATCAGACTAACATCTCAGCAGGCACGGGGTACTATCACCTACGAGCATATCTGGAAAATGTCCTCAACTTTTCAAAAGAAGCGAAGGACACCTTTTTATCCGCTGAGGGGTATTACCACACTAAAGATGAGGGTAGTATAAAGGATAAATTTAAAAATTCTAAAAAAAAGATATACGAGTGTTTTGGGCGCCTGCATACAGACTTTACATTCCATGAGAAGTTGCTTATGAATGAACGGAGTGGATATGAAATTGAAGCTCACCCGCACGAGCCCTGAGATCTGTATAAATCTGGGAGCTGACCAAGAAGAAGGCGCGAAACCTGTTGTGATACACATCATGGAAGCATATTTGCGCATACGCCGAGTGAAATTAAGCTCCCCGAAGCAAATAAAAATTGAGAAAGACCTCATACATACCACAGTAAAATATCCCATTAACAGGGTACAGATCAAACTGTACACGATCCCTGCAAGCCTGGCATCGAAACAGATAGAAAACATCGCTCTTGGAGTACTGCCTAAAAGGATTTTAATTGGGATGCAAGATTATGCCTCGACAAATGGAAATTATAAAAAGAGTGCGCTAAAATTTGAGAACTTCGGACTTAAAAACATTATATGTCAACGGCGTCGCACTGGGTGGGACAATGAATATGGACTACTCGTCAGATGCTGTGTTCCCGCTCTGTGCGAGAGCTTACAGTAGTTTTGCGCATAATACAGGTGCGTGTGATGAACTTGGATTCGGCATAACGCAGAAAGAATTTGTGGAACAGTTTAACATCTACTCATTTGATGTTACGCCTGACTTAACCGCCGGTGTAAATACCCATTTAAATCCCCAGCAGACTGGTGCGATTTCAGTGCGGACGGAGTTCGCCAAACCTACAGACGCGCCTATTAGTGTACTAATATACCTCGAGTCGCAGAGCCTAACAGAAGTAGACAGATTTAGGAACATAAGCACAGATTTAAAAAAATGGATGCAAATGCACTCCAGAGAGCGATGAAAAGTGACTGTTTCGCGCGTTCCAAATTTATCGGTGTGTATGCGAAAAATGAAATATTGAAGGTGCCCAGTACGGGAAACTGGTGCGGGATTATTGTTAACACCGACATTGTGGGTGGCGATGGGGTTCACTGGTTTGCGATCTATTTTAAAACAGGAAAGAATGTACTATTTCGATTCGCTCGGATTTCCACCATGGCATGACTCGGCGATTATACAATTTATCACGCGATTACATGTGCCTAAGATTATCTGGAATCCATATCGTTTCCAAGGGCTTTATACTGGAACATGTGGGTTGTATTGTATCTTGTTTCTCATGCACATGTCGTGCGGGAAGGGATTTATGAATTCTTTAAAATTATTCGATTTGTGTGACACAAATATGAATGATAAATATGTGTGCAGACAAAAAAAAAGGTTCCCATATGTTAGTACCCCCTATAATGTGTAAGAGCTATATTGTGTAAACCTGTATATACATTTGTAACAAGAATTGGGCACTGTCCTTTTTTGTACATGTTTTCCTACTGTTTAATAAAATGAAAATATGTTACGTTTTGTTAATATCCTCAAAAAATACTTATATAATCTCGTCGATGAGCACGCACTCGCTTGACCGGTTGTGTGCCAATACCACGACATCTGGTTCGCTAGCTGTTGTGGATACCACTTCATTTAACACCCTCTCCCCAAAAGGGTTTATAATATCGTCTAGCTCCGTATCGCTCCTGTAAAAATAAAGAGAAAATTATTTTTCAAAACGAAGGCAGTTCTTAAAAGTTTTATTATTTCTAAAAACCTTACTGTACAAGAAATATAAACACGCCATATATATATATATATATATATATATATATGCGGAAATAACGATGAAGGATGTAGAGAATAATTGAAAATGTTTTGCAATTATGGCGGACTTTTATAAGTTAATTCCGATTGAAACGTTATATATATAGACCGAGAATAAAGCATAAACTACTTTCAAAACACGCTCGTAGTGGCACTTATAAAGCTAATTAATAGTGAATGAATGTCAGGTTATATTATAAACGAGAAAAATTCAATTAGCGAGAACCAGATAAATCAATGTGCCTAATTTACGTTGTAGAAAAAATCTACTTACTTTAAAAATACTATATAGCTTCAAAACACTTACATTAGCTCGTCTGCAAATTCGCGCTCGCTTGGCCGACTGTGATTCAATACTGTGACCTCTGTTTCGCTGGGTAGACTGTTCGGCGAAGCATTCATTCTCCTTTCGTCGAAAGTGTTTATAACATGGTCTAGCTCCGTGTCGGTCCTGTAATTAAAATAAATGTCAAGGAATTGGATGCAGTTAAAAGTGTTGACTACCATATATATATATGGATCATGATTAAGCACGTTTTTCAAAGCACTTTTATTGCAATTTGGTAAAATCCTACTGTAGCGCCGCATTATCGTAAAATAATCTTACAGTTCCAGCATATATATATATATATATATATATATATATATATATATGAGTTATATACAAAGGTTACGCATATTTTCCAAACGCATGCAAATCTTAAAAGTTTGGAGAAATTTTTAAAAAAACAAGCTCTACCTGCAGGTCATCCTATAATTTTTAAAAAACAAACAGATATAATGACGAAGGAGAGTACCCACGATATATATAATTATATATAAATATAAAAACTAAAAGAAATATGGACTTGAAAGCATACAAGCATCTCTACATAAGAGTGTAAAAATAAACTTGCTATGTTAAGAATTTATTATTTTATGAGCATTTCATTTTTTAAATTGATTTTTGACAACCTGCAAAAGAGTCGGGCAATATTTAAAAAAATTTTAACGTTAGGTTAGGCTAGTTTACGCACGGTTAGGATAGGTTAGGTTAGGCTAGGTTAGTTTACACCCGGTTAGGTTTGGCTAAGTTAGGCAAGGTTAGGTTAGTTTACACCCGGCTAGGATAGGTTAGGTTTGGTTAGGCTAGGTTAGTTTACGCCCGGTTAGGTTGGGTTAGGCTAAGTTAGGTTATGTTAGGCTAGGTTAGAGTGAGTTAGGCCAGTTTAGGTTAGGTTATGATAGAGTATATATTTCGCTATTGGGACTTTGTTTCACTTCGCATTATCATGGTGTTTTAGTTTTATGAACGCATCATTTTTTAAGTTGGGTTTTGACGATCTAAGAAAGAACCAGACAATATTTAAAAAATTTCAAAGGCCAACTATTGCATATTTGCCCTTTTCCTACTGGAGTAGGAAATTATTGAGAAAATATTCTATAAGCCTGACCACATATTTATATATATATACATATAAGTTACTCACATTAGGCATATTTTCCAAACGCATGCAAATCTTAAAAGTTTGGAGAAATTTTTAAAAAAACAAGCTCTACCTGCAGGGCATCCTATAATTTTTAAAAAACAAACATATAATGACGAAGGAGAGTACTCACGATATATATATATATATATATAAACTAAAAGAAATATGGACTTGAAAGCATACAAGCATCTCTACATAAGAGTGTAAAAATAAACTCGCTATGTTAAGAAATTATTATTTTATAAGCATTTCATTTTTTAAATTGATTTTTGACAACCTGCAAAAGAATCGGGCAATATTTAAAAATTTTTAACTATTGCATTTTTGGTAACTTCCTGCTGCAGTAGGAATTTGTTGAGAAATTATTCTTAAAGCGTGACCATATATATATATATATATATATATATATATATATATATATATATAAGTTACTCACATTTCAATTGAATTGCCTGCAGGTTCTTGCATTTCGTTGCAAATCTCAATAACATTCTGCGATGAGAGAAGAGCGTCCCGATCTGTAACACTGAAAAGATACAATGCAGCATGGCTGTAGTGGTCACCATCAGCAAACAATTCAAGGGATGCGTAGAGTTCGGCCATGATTTGCGTGTGTTGCTGTAAATTGCACGAGAAACTGACTCTATACGGCGAAACTCCTCATTTTATAGGGGGCATATGTGCCCAACCCACTTGCGGTAATCTGGCTGTCCTATTGGACTGATTCTAGATTTGGGCGGGACTAGTACTTAGGCCTGCATTTTTCGGCCAATCCGAGAGCAACGCTCCTTTTCACGAGCGTTGATTGGGGCCCCACGATAGGTAGGTGTGAATTTTTGGAGGAGCAATGCTATAGGCTTGCTCGGAACGGGGTCAGACAGGTGTTCCATACTGTGATTCGTTGCTTCCCGCAAATCTGGGTGTGTCGTATGGTACCGCTCTTTGATGAATCCTGCCCATTCACGTATTCCTGAATTTTACCAAATTATTATTTTAGATTTAAACATCTGGACGCGTCCTTTGTTCTGAAAGGCTTTTGCCTATTTCGCGGACAATGCAACATTGTTTTCTGCGAAATGTGGGCCTGCGGGCTGCCGTGATTGAACAATGCCTCGTGACCACTTTACACAATAGGGAAGCCCTTATATTTGGGAAAAGGGTTTTCTACAAGTGCTAACAAAGCAAATAAATTTTCGGAAAAATCTCTATTTCAATTTTCGCTAAATCAGAAAATGTAAACACAAAAACTAAATACAGAAAGGTGAGCTGTTAAGGATAAAACCGAGTGTATATATGTGTGTGTGTGTGTATATATATATATATATATATATAGTGGAACCTCGGTGTTTGAACTTAATTGGTTCCTAGGTGGTGTTCGAACTGTGAAAAGTTCGGTGTCCGAAACAGTATTTCCCATTAAAATACATGTAAATGTAATTAATTCGTTCTGGGCCACGAAAAGTTACCCCCAAAAAACAGCCCACAATATACTGTAATCATTTTTTCTGTTTTAAAAGGAATCTGTCCAATGTCGTCTGTGTCTGCCTACCCCTCATAATCTTCCTAAATTGTTCAACCACATTCACTGAAGGAATTGATGTTGTGGCTCACCAGAGCAATGTCAGGGTGCCATTTCTCCACTATGCTCTGCGTTTTTGACCAATAAAAAAACAACTCTTTAAGTTCATCAGTGGAAATTTTGGCAGTGCGAACCTCCTCCTCATCATCCGGTGAAGAAAATTCCTCTGCCAGTTCCTCTTCCTACTCCTTGAGAAGATCTTGAAGTTCTTCTGTCTTGAGTTCCCTGCTGTGGTCTCTATCACTCCTCCACATCCTCCTGGTTCACCTCTAACCCCATAGACCCACCTAGAGGAGATGATTTCCGGAACCACTGGCTCTGCCTCAAAGTCTCTGCTTGCCACAGAGTCAGGCAACAACTTCCTCCAAGCGTTCGGACTCCAGAAAACGTTCAAAGACCAGGTCAATTTTTTCTGAACAAAATTGTTCGGACTCCGGTTTGTTCGAGGTCCGGTTCGTTCGAACACCGAGGTTCCACTATATATATATATATATATATATATATATATATATATATATATATATATATATATATGCGCATTGTTTGACCGTGCATATATATGACCCCATTGTGTCCTCATTTCGGAACAAAAATAAAATTTAGGACGTGTCATGTCTTAAAGTTTATTTCTTCGGGTAAGGTCATACTTTTCAAAGGAAATATATTTACAAGGTTCCAGATTTTTTTATTGTACTGTGACAGCCTGCCATAAATTTAGAATACTTTTCGGACAAATGCTAATAAACGATGTGGTCCTCCATAGGCCTAAAACTTGCTTACAAATAGAATAAATACAGTTTATATTTAGTTGGGAACTCCTG
Organism: Bathynomus jamesi; assembly: GCA_023014485.1. NCBI lineage: Eukaryota > Metazoa > Arthropoda > Malacostraca > Isopoda > Cirolanidae > Bathynomus > Bathynomus jamesi. The sequence goes on along the minus strand of JAJOZX010006049.1, from coordinate 237,864 downwards.
CTTATATATACTGTAAGTTTGTGCATAAAAATGAAACCCTTTACCCGGAACATTCTTTTGTTAAGCGGAGAAAGGTTGCTTCACCTTTTGTCTTCAAGGACTGCGATAATTTATTCTGTAGATGTGCCACAAATATAACATTACCTTCCGCTGTTTTATATATACACACACATATATTTATATATATATATATATATATATATAACATTACCTTCCGCTGTTTTATACACACACACACACACACACATATATATATATATATGTGGTAGTGGTAATAATGATAATAATAATAACAATTATTTCACGGGGTGGGACCACTAGTCTATTGTATTACCGCACGATTTGTTTCGCACGATTTTCGTATTGAAGCAGCGGTGTTTTATTTAATTCAGATTGAGTGTATTTCTTTTAAAATAAATAGTTCTCTTTAATGCCCCGTTTTGAATGTTTATATAATTTCAAATCTATTAATTGTCATATATGTGCTACGTTGTATATCTATTAACTCATAAACAGAATGATGTAATGGTATTTTATTGTCTTCAAGGACTGCGATAATTTATTCTGTAGATGTGCCACAAATATAATATCACCTTCCGTTGTTTTATATATATATATATATATATATATATATATATATATATATATATATATATTGGTAGTGGTAATAATGATAATAATAATTATTATTTCCGGGGTGGACCACTGGTCTATTGTATTACCGCACGATTTGTTTCGAATTGAAGCAACGGTGTTTTATTTGTTCCTTGTACACGTTTATATCATTTGTTTCTAAAACAGAATAATTAATTAATTGTTTTGGCAAATCGGTCTTCTAAGCCTACTGGGTAGTTATTATACGGTTCACTCGGGAGGCAGTGGCACTTGGCTGGGGTGCAGGGCCCCAGCAACAGGACAGACCTAGAGTGGGTGCGTGCCCGGTTCCTTTTAGCGCTCTGTGGCACTTGACTCTGATGTTCTGAGAGACGACCTCCTGAGGCACTGGCTGATGATGATCTAAGACGATGGCACACTGAGGTGCTGGCTGGCAATGGCTGATGATGTCCTAAGGCACTGGCTGAATAAGCCAACCGGCTGATTAGTGCCCTATAAGAGGGCGGCGGTGGCCGACGGTGTCCATATGAGCTCGGCAATCAGCCGAGCAAGGACCCTCCTCTTTATTTCTCTCTTCATCTCTTGCTGTTTCTTCTGCTCCTTTGGGGGTGAGGCGTCCCCTTTTCCCCCAAAGGGGTCTCTTAGGTTAGGTATGCCCCTTTGGGGGGTGAGGCACTCCCACCTTCTCCTCCAAAGAGGTTTTGCAATAAGGGGGGCGGGGGATTGGCACTCTTGCAACAAAGGGGTTGGGGGTTGGAACTCTTGCAACAAGGGGGTGGGGGTTGGCACTCTTGCACCATTACGTAATGTTGAATTGCAACTTGCACTCAAGCATTTTGTGGCTGACTAGGTGTCAAAAATGTCCTCCCTCCAATAATCGATGGGGTGACAGGGGAGGATGAAACTGCAAAGCTGTGAAAAACCACTACGCTAACATTCTTAACAGTGTGAGTAGGGATAATCTTAAGATAGATTGCAGCGAAACGACTGTGAGAGGGACAAGGAAAATACTTTGATATCAGTTTCTGAAGTAAAGAGGTTAATTAATGGTTAGTTAAAAGAGCTGTAATTTGTAGGATGAACTATTATTGTTAATGGAGGGTTTGTTTCTATATTAAAGAGTTAAAGACTGGTTCTGCGTCAGGGGTGGATGACTTATCGAATGAGCACTTAAAATATGCCAATGACGTAGTATGTCTGCATATATCATTGCTCCTATCAGCCATGCTTGCTCATAGCTATATCCCTACACAGTTCATGAGGGTACATTCTGTCCAGCAATAATTACTGGCCTATTGCTGTCGCTTCCTGCTTCTCGAAACTACTAGAAAAACTCTTGTTACTCCGATTAAATGATTACCTATGGACATCTAATCAGTTTGGTTTAAAAGGTCCCACTCAACTGACCTGTGTATCTATGTACTTAAGAACAATATCTAAATACAGTGACAGTAATTCAACTATTTATAGCTGTTTCCTAGATAAGTAAGGCATCTGATAGGGTGAACCACACTATTTTATTTGAAAAAACTAGAGACAGTGTGGGGATTTGTAAAGTCTCCAATATGTTTTTGGATTGGCCTTTCCATCTCAAACCAGATATTTTCATTTTAGGGACATTCTTGTCAAATGATAATTAGGTACGGTAGAGTAAGTGTTATTATTATTATTATTATTATTATTATTATTATTATTATTATTTTATTAATTGTATTTATTTAAATCCAGTATGTATTAGATTAGGCAAAAGATATAGGGTTAGATAGGTAATTACTAGTATTTTGTTTTTTTGGCTTTCAGCGGGTTTCAAAGGTTTTTGTGTATTGGCCAAATAGTTAATTTATGATAAACGGATCGATAGACCAACGAGTAGTGGGTGGGAAGGAAAGATTTTTCAGAGGCCAAAGTAAAGCTATATATTACAGAAAGATCCAATATTTATTCTGAGCTTCAATACCCTCTGACTATGTTGGGCTGAAATAATCTTGGGGACAGGATCCCTTCTCCCCATTATCCCCAAGAATGTCTACTTGACCATGATCCCTCTCTCTCTTTCTGATTTCATAAGTCTGAACTTAAGAAATTAAGAAGAAAATGTAAGAATAAAGGTGTATTATAATCAGCAAAATTATTATTATTTCCTGGACCCAGTAACAGTAGTTACAAGAATTAAGAAAGTACTTTAAGTAGAAAGAGAGAGAAACCAAACCCAAGAAGAAATTGAATTCGTCTATTGTCAATTAGTTATTATCCGTCGAGAGAAGAATATTGATAAAACAACTAAAATGAACATAAACTGAATATAAACCCATTGTACTGTAAGTTACGCACCATCCACCTTGAAAGTAAGAGAACATCAGTTATGTTAATTTGATAAATACCGTAAGACTGTAACTCAACTAACCTAAGATTTGGAGAGTGATAAAAAAATTTATTTAAAAAAAATAATAAATAAATATAAGTTATAAAGTACTTGTTTGTTAAAAGAATATAAAACAAACGGGTTTAAGGTTTTTTTTATTAGCTATAGTTTTCTAGTGATAGGCTGAGGACAGGAAAAGATTACTTTCTGTCATGGTTGATGGGACAAGTTCGGGAGTTTGGGAAGGGGATCGACATGTCCCCAATTTTTTAAATATTAATACCATAATATAGAAAACAAAGTAAAAATAATTAAAAGTCCAGAAAATTGACAGTTTGGTAAGTCGCCTATTTGTAACACCTTTGTTTTTTTTCGGATATCCGTGAGATTGGTGGTTGGTTTGGTTGACCTAGACGTGTCCTGTCGTTCCTGCAAGGATACGAACCTGAAGGCCTGGCCTGGACCTATCTTGTCATTTGGGTTGCCTGAGAAAAAATAGTGGTATCGTGGTGCCCAGAAATCCACCACAACAGGAAGGTTCCCATGTACATATTAACGTATTGAATTTTGATATTCCCACCAATCTTTCACCGTTAGGTGGGGCAATGTACTATCCGAGTGTTTTGGCTCCTCTTGCGGGGTGAGACAAGGCTCCTTGCTCTCCATATGCTGTTTAATGTGTATATTGACGGATTAATTGCTTCACTTAATGAGGCAACAGTGGGATGTTGTATAGATAACACAAGGATAAATAAATTAGTTTATGCCGATGATATGGTGTTAATAAGTCCCTCTGTTAAAGGTCTGGATCGGCTACTAAAAGTCTGCGAATTGTATTCGCAGAAACATGATATTCTTTTTAATGTTACAAAAACTAAGGTTATGCAGTTTCATCCTAAAAGCTGTAATCGCCAGCTGATATAAGGTTTAAAATGAATGGTGAAGTAATTGAGGAAAGTACAACAGTTTAAGTATTTGGGTCAAACTATTATCAGCTCCTTGAGTGATGATTCGGATATAGAAAACAATCTCGAAGCCTGTGTGCTAAGCGAATATGACCATAAGGAACTTTCGATTCTGTACAAGTGAAGCTAAAGACACTCTCTTTCGTACTTTCTGCAGTAATATATCGGACAGCAACTCTGGGTGAATTATAAAAAAGGTTCTGGCAGAACCCTAAATTTGATGTACAGTGCTTACAAGAAGCCTCACGCTTTCTGTCTCGTCTCAAGCTAGTCTGTTAGGTATAAAATGGGCGGTCCTTATGGCAGCGGAGGTGTGTTCGGATTGGTGCACATGTCTGCTCTAACACAATCAATGACGTCCATTGTTACGTCACTTCTGCTACATTTTAGTGTTTAAAATACAAATGATTTAAAGCAGAATGGAGCAAGTTTCGGGATGTTGGGATGGTTATGGAGCAATCCTAGTCATCATAATATTAGCTGGGCATCACATTATACCGTCTCAATATATACTGTAGAGTGTAAACTATAGAGAACGACTAATTCGGCAAATATCCCAAATCATGGCATGATACCTAAGTTATTTTGACGCAGGTCTAAATTATTTGCTCAAATGCAATTATTGATATTAAGTAATTGTTGGGAATTGTTGTCAATATTGTTATTTGTGATATATATCCTACGTGAAGAATCTAATGACCAAATTCCTCAGTGAACCTCTCACGCGCTCGCATTTCGAGGAAGTCACGGTCGTCTCACTAATAGATAGTTTATCCATTGTTTTAAGTGGTAACCTATTAAACGAACTATGTTAAACCTATTCCATCTTATGAAAGTCATTAGTCTAAAGCAGTGGTATTCAAACTTTTTCCTTGGCGTACCCCTTTAGTTTGTTTTTTTATTATGGCGTACCTCCTCCCCCTCAGTTTCCAAAATAAAAATGCTATTATACAATTTACACAGAATATGAAACTATCAAACGATCTTTATCTACGACCACCTAATTATTATATATATATATATATATATATATATATATATATTATATATATATATATATATATATATATATTATATATATATATTATATATCATAGCATTTTAATTATACAATTTACATTTTACACAACTCAAGCAATTTACACAAATTTTAACTCAGGCAAATATTAGAATCTAATACAGTTAATTAGAAATCGTCTGAGCTTTTAAAATATATATTTTAAATACTTACAAGTAATTAATGCGATGGGTGGGACTGTTTGTCACTAGCAAGTTGTTCTATTCGCGGACAAACATTTGTGAGTGCCATTATGAGGCAAGCTTCTGGATGTAGGCGGTTTCTTTCTTTCGACTTGATAGCTGTCAGTGCCGAAAATCCCTTTTCACATAAATAGGTGGACGGGAATGGATAGTTTGTTGATAGCAAATTCACTTAATTCTTTGTATTCAATGTGGGTCAATTTCCAAAACTCGGAGACAGAAAAGTCATTGAATTTACGTTTAAGTGAGCTGTCAGCTGCCATTCAATCAATTGTTCTTTTAAACGAGCGGGAAGCTCCGCATTAGACACAGCAAGGTTCGAAAACGGATTCGTTATCCATTCACTTTGTGGGGAATCTCTATTAATACATGGAAAGTAATGCAAAAATGATTCACGAAGGCTCACTAAATGCTGCTTTATAATATTCATAACTGAGTCACTGACAAGAAACTCGTTTTCGTGACAGAATTCCCTGAATATTTGGAAAGGTGCGGTATTATTGTCTTCTATGCACTTTATCCAGTATAAAACTTTCCCAAAAAATCCCTTGACTTTTTCTTGTGCCCGCAATATATTTTTGTCATACCCCTGAAGTTGAAGATTAAGTTCGTTTAATTTGGTGAATATATCTGCCAAATAACTCAGTCTACAAATCCACTCCTCATTTTGTATAAATTTTAATAAGTCTGAATTTCGGCTGTTGAGTAAACTTCTCACTTCATTCCAAGTTCAAAAAGTCGTGTTAATACCTTTCCTCGTGAGAGCCAGCGCACTTCAGTGTGCAAAAGCAACTGAGTATGATTTTGGATCAATCCCAGAATAGGCACCTGAAATCATTTTTAGCTGCTTAATCTGGGATTGAGGCAAAACACAGGTGCTTAATCTGGGATTGAGGAGAAAAAAATATAAACAGTTTTTAGAGATATAATTTCATTGTTTTTATCAATATTTGAAAAAATCAACTCCAACCTAACCTAACCTAACCTAACCTAACCTATATCTATACCAATTTATGTGGCAAGATAGATTTGCTTCAGATGGATTCAGAAACATTCGGGCTCATATTGCAGGAATTTATAATATGTAAAATTTTTCTTTATTCATTAAACCACTTTAAACCTTTTATAACTTTGCCTTTATTACATTTGTAATAAACTTTGTATAAACAATAAATTTTGTAATCATCAGGTTTTTTTATTTAATTCCTTGCAAGGTGCCTATTCTGGGATTGAGGTTGAACGCAGGTGCTTCATCTGGGATTGAGGTACATCAGGTGCCTATTCTGGGATTGACCCATGATTTTTGCCCATCTCCTCACAAAGAATTTTAAAGAGGTGTGAATTCACTGCTCGAGACTTGATATAATTTACTATTTTTACAGCATCGTACGATTCGTACGAATTTGTACCAATATCGGGTAATTTAATAATAATTTAAATAAAATATAAAAATATAAAAATATAAATAATTAATATTAAATAATTTAATAATAACTTGTACCACTGTTGAGTTAAATTTATAATTAAATATTAATATTATAAATAAATGATTATAATATATATTTTCAAAAAAAATTAAATGATAGATGATAATTATAATTGTATAAATTCATTTTATAATTGATTAACCAACTTGCTTGTTTTTGCAGCAGAGCTTACGTACCCTCAGGAAACCCCTCGCGTACCCCCAGGGGTACGCGTACCCCGGTTTGACTACCACTGGTCTAAAGCAAGACTGGTGGGCCGTGAATCAGAGAAATTTGCATTTGATTTGTTCATCGTAATTATTACGTAATATAGTATACTGTATATAGTAATATATAAGAGTTTATTGGTAGCATATCATATGACAATTCCCATAAACATGTGATGACCTCGATGTTGCCAGTTTTTATTTTTTTCCTGAAACTATTACCTTCTCATAGTTTGTTTCAACAATGCATATATTATCATCTCCACGAGCGTAGACAATGCAAGAAAAGATTCTAACTAAGGATAAGTAAAGTTCTTTCATGGTCACAATATATACTTTTATAGATGTCAAACATAAAAATATAATAAAATTCTATATTAACATAAATAATATATTCGATACACATTTACGTCATGGCTTTAACATCAGTATTTCGTATAGCTTCCTCCAGCAACAATAATTTCTTGCAATCGTTGCGACATAGAAGAGGCCAGATTGTAGGGAAAGTTTGGTGTTCGGCGTAAGCTCTCCCAACTATTCCTCGTATGAGCTAAAGGTGCTTCAAATGTTCTTTCATTGCGTTGCTCCCATTCGTTAATCATTATTGCCCAAAGGTTTTCAATCGGATTCAAATCAGGAGAACGTGGTGGCAGAATTAGATTAATAATCTCTGGGTGATCTTCGTACCACGCTCTCACAACGTTACTCCTATGAATGGGACTGTTATCTTCCATTAAGTAAAATGGTTCCGGTGCTGGAACCAGATACGCACGAACACTGGGTAGCATCACCTCTTCCAGTATCTGGCAATATTGCTGTCCAGTAAAGCGTCCATCTACTTGAGTCAATTCTCCGACACCATAGCCAGACATCCAGCCCCACACACCGAGATTGATGTGACCACTACGTTTGCTCGGGAAAACATTCCCTTCTTCATAGCGTTTTCCGCGCTGCCTCCAACAATGCAGGGAACCATGACTATCTGTTGAAAATGTTTTTTCGTCACAGTACACAACTTTTCTCCAGAATTCTTCCTCCTGCGGGGGTAGTCTATAGATTATTACAGATGACCTTGAACGCTCCAACTATTTAAAAATGATTATAATTATTTATTACGCACATCATATGGCATAATACACACATGAATTTAAGTATCTCTTACACCGTTAGAGCAATTATGTGCACCAATCCGAACACACCTCCGCTGCCATAAGGACCGCCCATTTTATACCTAACAGACTAGCTTGGGACGAGACAGAGGCGCGAGACTTCTTGTAAGCACTGTACAACGGGTCTTTTAGACTCTTACATAAATTACCCCCGAGATGCTCAGCTTCGCAAATGTTTGCTACCCGCAATGTCCCGAGCTTCCCGGAGGTAACAAGACGTGCTCAATACAGTCTAACGCAAAGAATTAAAAAATCAACCAACCCGATTATCCAAGCTATCCATGAGTCCTGCCATTTATCCTTTAAGCTGAAGCTATGGAATTCTTGGTACGAAAACGTCTGTGTGTAGCTCCACTTAACTTCGACATTACAGTATTATTTCTAATCAATTGTATATATTTCTATCCTTAGGATATGAACTGTCATTGTATTAATAATATTTGTCATATGGCCTATAGTCTGCCAATAAACCTTTTCATTTTCATTTTCATATATGAAATGAAATGAAATGAAATGAAAAGGTTTATTGGCAGACTATAGTCATTTTCATATATGAAATGAAATGAATGAAATGAAATGAAAAGGTTTATTGGCAGACTATATAGTCCATATGACAAATATTATTAATACAATGACAGTTCATATCCTAAAGATAGAAATATATACAATTGATTAGAAATAATACTGTAATGTCGAAGTTAAGTGGAGCTACAGACAGACGTTTTCGTACCAAGAATTCCATAGCTTCAGCTTAGAGGATAAATGGTAGGATTCATGGATAGCTTGGATAATCGGGTTGGTTAATTTTTTTAATTCTTTGCATTAGACTGTATTGAACACGTTTTGTTACCTCCAGGAAGCTCGGGACATTGCGGGTAGCAAACTTTGCGAAGCTGAGCATCTCGGGGTAATTTATGTAAGTCTAAAAGACCCGTTGTACATCAAATTTAGGGTTCTGCCAGAACCTTTTTTATAATTCACCCAGCACTGGACAACTGTCCCGTTCTAACGGAATATTGATGCTGTTTTACACGCGTTTGCAAATCCTTTCCCGTCTGACCTATGTAAAAGGAATCACATTGCTTACAACCCAATTTTATAGATAATGCCTAAATTATTGTAGGGCTATTTTTTACTATGATGTTTCCACAATATTGTTATATGAAAAACTACACTGATATCCAAAAGTTTAAGTACATTAGCAATGCCTAAGAAGCCCGGGCTTCTTAGGCATTGCTAATGTACTTAAACTTTTGGATATCAGTGTAGTTTTTTCATATAACAATATTGTGAAAAACATCATAGTAAAAAATAGCCCTACCAATAATTTAGGCATTATCTATAAAATTGGGTGTAAGCAATGTGATTCCTTTACATAGGTCAGACGGGAAAGGATTTGCAAACGCGTGTAAAACAGCATCATATTCCGTTAGAACGGGACAGTTGTCCAGTGCCCTTTTTGTCCATTTGTCAGAGTTATCCCATTGTATTGATTGGAATGCTTCAGTTTTGTTTCACTCTAGCAACATTGTTAATAGAAATATTCTTGAGTCGGCTATAATTCAACTTACATATAACCTTAACATGAGTAAAGGTCTGTTTCAACTCGATCCCGTTGCTCTGAATTCCTTCAGAATGGATTTAAACAAAAAGGACAGGTTGTTAAATCTTTGGTAAAAATTTGTTTTTGTCTTTGTTTCCTTATAAATCTGTAGGTTTCTCTTACAATTTTATTTTTCAATTTTTTGCTGTATGCGTGTATGTGTATGTATGTATGTGTATGTGAGTATTGCGTGGTCATTGCAGTTAAATGTGTGTGTATGTATATGTGTGTATATGTATATGTATGTATGTATGTGATATATATATATGTGTATATTTATATATATATATGTATATTGTGTATGTACCTTACCTTACCTTACAACCTCACAAAGGTTCTGCGCGATGATTTCTCATTTCGCGAAGGTCAAGCTTGGATGTTTATATATATATATATATATATAATATTGTGTGTGTGGTGTGTGTGTTTGTACTGTATATATGTATGTATATTATATATTTGGTTATGCGGGTATACATTTGTAGTTGTATTTTGTAATTTTTTCAATTTATATTTTTTTTTATTTCTTTATTCTTTTGCGACCTACCGTTTTTTCAGACAATAATTATAAAAAAATCTTTGGTAATCTTTTCCCTTATGCATATATATATATATATATATATATATATAATATATATATATATATATTCTGTATATATTGCGTTTATATTTCGTATATATACCGTATATATGTTGTATATATTTTTATGGTTCTTTATATATCATCTAGGCATCATTTTGTTTTCCAATTTATATTTACTTGTACTTTTTTATTCGTTGTGACCATAATATGCATGATTCAGACAATAACTAAAACCTTTGGTAATTTTTCCCTTATAAATTGGTGTGCCTCTCTTAAAATTTATTTTTCAATTTATTATTATTATTTTTTATTATTTAAAATTTTTTTTTTGGTTTATTTCTTTATTTCTTTGTGACATATATATCAATTTGGCATCATCTATTAAATTGATTGTAAACTTCCCTTTTGAGCTTGAATTTGTAGACTCCACTTACAATTTTTGGTTTTTTATCTGTTGGTTTATTTCTTTATGGTTATTTAGGCTGTGAATATATATCACTAAGGCACTTTTTATATTTATATTTATTTTTATTTCTTTATTCTTTGTGACCTATTCCATAAACAAGCCATTTGAATTTATATTGAAGGTCGGCCAAAGTGCTAAAAGTGTCATTTTCCATACAAATGTGTTTATCCTCCACAATTTTTCTTTACTTACTATATATAGTATATGTGTATGTGTATATATATATATATATATATATATATATATATATTATATATACATATATATATATTTGTGGTTTTTTATTTGTCGGTTTTTTCTTTATGGTTATTTAGGCTGTGACATATATATCACTAAGGCACTATTTTGTAATTAATTTTTTCTCAATTTATATTTATATTTATTTTTATTTCTTTATTCTTTTGTGACCTGTTTCACAAACAAGCCATTTGAATTTATATTGAATGTCGGCCGAAGTGCTAAAAGTGTCAATTTCCCATACAAATGTTGTTTGCTCCTCTCACAATTTTTTCTATGCTTACTATATTATGTATATAATTATATATATATATATATGTATATGTGTATATATATATATATATATATATATATATATATATATATATATATTATCTATATATATATATATATATATATATGTATAATTGTGTATATATATATGAATATGTATGTATGTATGTTTATTTTTGTAACCTATATATTGCCTTGATCTGTCCTTTCACTCCAGTGTTCCTGAGGATGTCATTAGACGAAAGCGCTTGAGCACCCCTTTGTGTTTCTTTTCCCTTCGTGTTTTATTCATCATATTATATATATATATATATATATATATATATATATATATATATATATATTTATATATATATATATATATAATAGAACAGACATTATTTATTAAAAAAAATCTGTCTGTTCTATTATATATATATATATATATATTATATATATTATATATATATATAATAATAGAACAGACATTATTTATTAAAAAAAATCTGATATCAGTTACTTAGCTTAGATGGCAGCTAATCGAGTCATCACTAGTATCTCTCTAAAGTCATATGAAATATGATTCTTTAAGAAATGTAATTCATCCTATCAGTGGCACACCTAAGTGGGGACAGCCGGCATTTACCCCCACCCATCCAAGATTATGATTGCCGTCGGAAATATGTAAAAATTTACATACGTTAAATACCCTTCCACATACCCTTCCCACCCCGGCGGAAAGGTAATTTCTGGGTACGACTATATCTATCACATGAAACTTGAAAGGTTTTACCGGCCCTAGGGATATATTTATTGTCTCTATTTTATGAGATGTAAAATGTTTTGTTTGAATTTTTAGTTAAATATTGTATATTTTTTACTACAAAATATAAAGTGAGGTTTATACAAATTAAAAATGTTAGCTAGCCTAGCCTAGGACTTCATTAATTATGTCTAATTTTAATTTATAATGCCAGCAATTACACGTTTTATTGGAAAGTTTATTGTATTATTTTATATATATATTTCTTTTAATAAAAGATTTTACCTGGAGGCTGAATTTGTTTTGTGATAATTCTTTAATCTTATCAATTATTATTTAGGTGTAATAGTACATGCTGATTCAAATTTCAACGTGTATGTTTGAAATTTTACGTGTAGAATACACCTAAAATACACAAAAAAAAAACCCAGACTTGGTGCAGATAAGGTCCGACTGAGTCCATTTGGTTCGTAGTAAAAATGTCTTCTGTAATACATCAAATTGTTTTTGTGACATCATAAATTTTATGATAGCTGATAATTTTTTTTTTTTTTTACTGATTAGATTTAATAATCAATGTTAGGCCTATATTTCAAGTTTTCATGGCTGCCTGAAGGTCATTCAACTTAACTTTTTTATTTTTATAGTTTATAAAGATAGGATTTATACAAAATCAGGATTCTTTTCATCAGCCTTTATTCCTATATAAAGACGGCATTTCTGTTAGCTCTATCTTTCTGATTTCAGCTTAAGTTTAGTATTATGAAGTTAGTTGGAGTCGATTGCATCCTACTTGATTTAATACCATACTTCCCTAAGGAATGGGGTGGGAGGGGAAAAGTACCCCTATTTGGTACTCGACTATGGTACAATCAGGGGCGGGTTAACTGTACTTGGGGCCTGAGGCTAATTTTATTTTGGGGGCCCTTTTCTATAGATTTTTATTAACAATACGTGTACACTGTACACGTACAGTACATAGTACATTTACACGAATTATCACTGGTCTACAAATTTTGAAAAAGTTTGTGCTTCGGAGATAAAATGTGTTTCCTATTATGGATTTTGGGGTGCTGAAAACGAATATGACCATAAAACAGTCGATTGGCTACAGTTTCCAAGAAAATTTAGTTACACATTTTGCGTATATGTATACCATATATTAGTAATATACCTGTATAATGCAGTCACTTATATTGATTCAACCCGTCGCTTCTTTGCTTGTTCTTGTATTCAACTTCTGGAGCATCTCTTGTTATTGTCCAGCAGTATCTGCTAACAATGATGGAAACGTTCATCATGTTCATCGCTAACTCCTCCGCAGTTGGCCGGAAAAAATTCCAGGTGTGAGTGGAGGAAATGTATCTTTAAAGACATATTGCAGCCCATTTTTTGATAGGACAACAGCAGGTTTTCCACCAGCTCCCTGTAATTGTCAGCTTTGGTATTTCCGAGAAAATTGGTTGCTACTAACCGGAAAGCATTCCACGCTGTCTTCTCACCACCTAGGATACGGTCGAACTCCTCATCTCTAAAAAGCTCGCGGATCTGTGGACCAACAAATACACCCTCCTTGATTTTTGCTTCACTGAGCTTTGGGAATTTACCACCGAGGTACTTAAAAGCTGCCCCCTTTTTATCCATAGCCTTAACAAAATTTTTCATGACGCCCAGTTTGATGTGTAAGGGTGGTAACAAAATCTTGCTCGATTCTACAAGTGGAGGATACTGAACATTTTTTGTTCCAGGTTCCAATGAGTGTCGGAGTGGCCAATCCTTCTTGATGTAATGAGAAGTCCTAGCCCGACTATCCCATTCACACAGAAAACAGCAATACTTAGTGTAGCCCGGCTGCAGTCCAAGCACGATAGCAACAACTTTCAATTCACCACAAACCTGCCACTGATGTTTGTCATAGTTTATGCAGTTCAAAAGTTGCTTCATGTTGTCATATGTTTCCTTCATGTGGACTGCATGACCAACTGGAATTGATGGCAATACGTTGCCAACATGCAACAAAACAGCTTTTAGACTCAACTTCGATGAATCAATGAACAGTCTCCACTCATCAGGATTCTGAATAATGTTGAGAGCTGCCATCAGACCATCGATGTCGTTGCAAGCTACAAGGTCACCTTCCATGATGAAGAATGGGACAAAATCTTTTTGACAGTCACGAAACTTACACACTCTAACATTTTCAGCGAGGAGATTCCACTGCTGCAATCTGGAGTCAAACAGCTCTGCCTTACTCTTTGGCAGTTCTAAATCTCTGATAAGGTCGTTTAATTCATTCTGAGTTATCATGTGCGATTTAGAAGATGTCAAGTTATAAACAAATTCAGGGTCTTGTGAAGTTAAAGGCTCACAAGTTTCGCAGGTTCCTTCATTCTCCTCGTCCTCTGACTTCAGGAGAATGAGTGTGGGGGCTCAAGAACGGGTAGTCCTTCGCCGTGAGGTACCGGGCGTATAGCAGAGGGTACATTCGGATATTGTAAAATCCACTTTTTCTTCTTACAAATACCTTTCTTGACTGAAGCACCATGCAGAAGTAACAATTGCTGACATGATCTGTTGGTTCCCTCCACACCATTGGCACTGCAAAAGGCATAGATTTCCTTTTCCGATTCAACCACTGGCGAAGGTTTGTTGCACAAGTATTGCAGCATATGTGTGGGGCCCAGCTCTTGTCCTGATCTCCAATCTTACAGCCAAAATAAAGGTGATAGGCTTTCCTAATCACGGCGGTTATAGCACGCTTTTGTGATGCAAAAGTCAATTCTCCACAAACATAACAGAAGTTATCTACACTGTTCACGCAATTACGAGGCATCTTTGTTCAAATTAGGCTGAAAAAAATTCAGTTTCTAAAGCAAACACTAAAAAGAGTTTGACAAGGGTGCACTGTATGACTTCCGCGAATGAACTGATGTTGTGGCGTAATATGTAGACGCCTGTGACACATCGACGCCTTGACTCTACTGCGCATGCGCGTAGTTATATTTTTTAATTTTAATAAATTAATGTAAATATATACATATATATACAATAAAATGTAATTTTAAATTTATCTATTACATTTTGTCTTTGTAAATTATTTATTAAAAAATAGATTGGATCACTTTAACATATTGCTTCCCATAATGTTTTTGGTATTAATATAAATGGAATACTAACCTAACTTAACCTTACCTAATTTAAATTTATTAAAATGCAATGTAATTACATTAATTTATTAAAATAAAAAAAAAATATAACTACGCGCATGCGCAGTAGAGTCAATCCGTCGATGTGTCACAGGCGTCTACATATTACGCGACAGATGCAGTCCAGTTAGTAGGGTGCAGGGTTGCCTGATATCTTTATAAATAGAGCCAATTGGCAATTTTAGGCATCATTTTCATATTCAGTGACCCAAAATTAGTAAAGATTGACTACTTTTATTTCCGAAGCATTTTGGCTGTAGACCAGTGTTATATGTACAATGAATAACAATGATTTCAAACAAGAAAAACAATCCAATTCTTAAAATGGATCCGAGTTACAAAAAATTAATTGCGCGAGTTTATGTAATTTGAGAAGTCTCATAAACAAAAACTCAACACCAAAAAACAACGTGTCATATATATATATATATATATATATATATATATATATATATATATATTAGGGTGATGCAAAAGTGGGGGAGTAAAATTTTTTTGTTTCAAATTTTTGAGATACCCTCTCATTTGGTTTGATTTGGTGGAAAAATGATCCTGGGGAAATTTCGGGTCAAAATTCGAATATTTGGAGGTCGCGCCCGCCATTTGAAAATTTGCTGATTTCCATGACACCCAGGAGGTACAGCAAGCGTCACGTTACTTTTTTTTTGAGTGGAAGTTCCCCAGGAGGCCTGTCATACCACCTTCCTCTTTTCCATTTGTTCATAAAACAGATACAATACAATAGATATTTACAATAGATACATGGAATGGATATACTCGTAAATTTTACTGTTGCGTCAAAGATACGAGAGTTTTCTTAGTTTTGTCCGGAAGCTTCTTCCGATAATTTGATACAACTTGCAGTAGATATTGCTTCTGTTGTTCATCATTGGTAATTAATTTGTTATAATCTTCAATCAATTTCACTCCTCTTTCAGCAATATCATCAACAACTTTCATGTGATTCACTACGTTCTTTGCAACCCAATAACTCTCATCGAGAAGCCAATCTTCTACTGGTTTGCTCAAGAACGTTGAAGACAATCCGAGTATACTGAAGAAGGACTTTGTGTTAGCAGTTACAAAATCTTCAAGCTGCTTATTGTCAATAGTTTTGATGTCTATTTGTGTCTTCTTTGGAGGATCTGGCTCCGAAGATTTTGTAAGAGCCTCCTTCATTTTTCTTTTGGTGTCAAAGCTGATTTTATCATCAAAGAAAGCCAATGCGATCAACTCTTCTGAGAGATACCACAAATGATTCTTGAATTTTTCTAAAGCAGCATTTGCTAGTTGTTCATTTGTGCTTTTGTAGCTGTGAAGATTCTTGAGAAGACTCAGATCATTTCGTGGAGCACTTGCTGCGCAGGGTGCTGAAAACCAATGCTTAATGTAAATTGAAACAGAAAACCAACAAATTTCTTTTAGATTTCTTTCTTCTATTGCTGTTATTTTGAACTGACTTTTGAACATAAAGATTTTCATCGAATAAATGACTTTCGCCATCCAACGGGCTCTATGATAAGCCCCAGGCTTCCTGAATTTTATTCCAGTCGTTGGAGTACCCAAGCAAGATGATTGTCAGTTCCAATAACTCTCTGTAATCGTCGCGAGGTTGATCTTCATTGATTTTTCTTGCTGCAAAGTTGATGATTTCCTCTTTTTCCTTTTGTGGATAATTTTCTAATTTATTGTATGAAGTTAGATTAATCTTATTCCAGTTTGTTTTGAATCTTTTGAATAACTGAATGTCAGGGCCTGATGAAGCCTGTAATGCAGGGGATACCACTGCTTCCAACATGATTTCAAGGATATGGTGTCGACAAGGACACCACAACAAATCTTTCTCCATTTTCTGTTCAATTAGGACACAAGCTCCGTTTTTACGACCTGTGTTCGATGCAGTTGTATCGAAACACATGCCTTTTACCTTATCTATTAGATTCCAATCAATGATCGCCTGATGTACTGCATTTGCAGTATCCTTTCCTGTGCCATGATCTATTTTTTGGCACTCCAAGCAGTTGATCTTCTCCACTGCCAGAGATTAGGACTGGCAACCGATCAACAACCTCATTCCCGGTAATGTCTTCGAGGAGTTTGCCATCCCAATGAACAATCAAGGGTTTGTCAGCTTGAAATTCTTCTTTCAAGTTTTCACTGAACTTCTTTCTTGATTTCTGTCTTGCCCTGCGAATCGATGAGTAGCTAACATTGTAATTCTCTGGATCTTTTCCAACATTTGCGATCGTTGGAATAATTATTAAAGAGGCTGATCGGTCGCTGATCTTAGCAACATCCAATGAGGAAAGCAGATTTTCATTCATAATCTTGAATTTTTTTCTTGGAAGGC
This sequence comes from Bathynomus jamesi, assembly GCA_023014485.1. NCBI lineage: Eukaryota > Metazoa > Arthropoda > Malacostraca > Isopoda > Cirolanidae > Bathynomus > Bathynomus jamesi. Next base: position 220,340 of record JAJOZX010006049.1, on the reverse strand, counting down.
CTCTTTTGGATGTTGAGGGCTGTTCCAGATGTACTTCTTCTTCCGTAGATGCAGGTGAATCACTGCAGGAACTGCTGCTGCTTGCAAGAACAACTGTTTCATCAAATGCACTTGATTCACGTAACCTTTCTTATCCATTTTTTCATGTCTCTTCGCAGCTTCCTTTCGACGTTTTTCTTCATCCTTATCAACTGCCATCATTTTACCCTTTCGACCTTCCCTTTGTAGCCGTAGAAACTCTCTATCTTCTTCGATAGTTATTAACTCGTTAGCATTTGCATGCGCAATATCAAAGAGTCCATCCAATTTTTCTTTCCATGTATTCTCTTTCTCTATTGAACACTTCGATTTTTTTCCTTTGCTCTTCTTCAGCCCTTGCCACTCATCATACAGTTTATTTAATTTCTTCACAAAACATTACATTTCTGGGTTGTTGGTATTCCTGCTCTCTGCCACATTCCAATACATCATTAACGGTTGAAGTTAATGCTTCTCTGACGGTGTTATTCTTGACATGTTTATAATTCATGAATAAGGAAATTACTTCTTTCTTTGATGGAAGCTTACTTTGATTCAATTTATCTATTTGTTGACCGATCAGCCAGATATCTGTTGAGCTTCTTGATCTCATTTTCGTCACAATTAAGATACAGGAAATAGAAGAGAAATTGAGGCGGAGAGACTCACTGATATAGCACCTCTCCCGGACACTGCCACAAGCACACTGCGCTACCGATTTCCTTGAACGCTGTTTGCTGTTTGCTCATATACGCATCACCTACCACTCTGCCTGCAGCAAACCTGCACAAAACCTGCAACCTGCAACAAACCTGCAACAAAAATAAGAACAAATTCAAAAAATTTGATTTTACTCTAATTTTTTGTAATTTTCAAATTTTCAATTGGCGGGCGCGACCTCTGGATGTTATTTGTTTGACCTGGAATTTCTCACAGGGTGTTTTTGTGACAAATTGGAACAAATGAGGGGGTATCCCTAAAAATCCACGATGGTCATGATTTGTGCATCACCCTAATATAATATAAGAGTATACAGTACTATCAAAATATCTCTTGAAATTTTACCAACAGAAAATAAGCAAATGAACATATTATTTACAAGGCACTCCTGGGATCAGCAATTGACAAATTTAAAAGGTTGGGCTAAATCGCGGGAGAGTTAACCTTCACAGTAATAGAGTTTATAAATAATTACAGCTTAAAATATCACTCAACTAGTTCATATATATATATATATATATATATATTATATATATATATATATATATATATATAATATATTATTTCACGAAAGTAACACGTGAATAATATTTATGATGAAAATAACACGAAGGAAAATTAAAACATGAAACAGCGCTTAAGCGCTTTAAAGTGTTCCTGATAATGTCATTAGACGAAAGCGCTTGACCACTATTTCGTGTTTTCATTTTCCTTCGTAGTTATTTTCATCATCATCATTTTATATATATATATATATATATATATATATATATATATATATATATGATGAAAATAACCACGAAGGAAAAAGGAAACACGGAATGGTTCTCAAGCGCTTTCGTCTAATGACATCCTCAGGAACACTCAAATGAGGATGTCATTAGACGAAAGCGCTTGAGCACATTCTGTTTCCTTTTTCCTTCGTGGCTATTTTCATCGTAAATATTATTCACGTGTTACTTTCGTGAAATAATTTTCATATATATATTATATATATATATATATATTCTTGAGTCTGCTATTATTCAACTTACAAATAATTTTAACATGAGCCAGGGTCTTTTTCCACTTGATCCTGTTGTTTTGAATTCGTTCAGAACGGATTTAGACAAGAAGGGCAAGTGCTAAAATTGTAGTTTTCCTTACAAATTTGTATGCTCCTCCCACAACTTTTATTTCTATATTATTATATATATATATTTTTTTTGTGACGTATATATAGTCTCGAACTCTTTATTACTTCAGTGTTCCTGAGGATGTCATTAGACGAAAGCGCTTGAGCACCATTCTGTTTCCTTTCCTTCGTGTTTCTTTGCATCATAAATATTTTTCACGTGTTACTTTCGTGAAATAATTTTCATATATATATATATATATATATGAAAATTATTTCACAAAGGTAACACGTGAAAAATATTTATGATGAATAAAACCACGAAGGAAAGGAAACACAAAATGGTGCTCAAGCGCTTTCGTCTAATGACATCCTCAGGAACACTCAGTGTTCCTGAGGATGTCATTAGACGAAAGCGCTTGAGCACCATTTTGTGTTTCCTTTCCTTCGTGGTTTTATTCATCATATATATATATATATATATATATACACGGTGAACCAAAAGTAGGTGGACAGTAGGTTGAATACGGTTTGTGTTATATTATATTATAACTATGGTGTTCATTATAACTATGGTGTTTGTGTTTTATTATATTAAATATTATAACTAAATTTATTTAAATTTTATTTGGTATTATAGTATACAAAAAAATTAAATATGTATTCTCAAAATAAACGTTATCATTTACTGTCCACCTACATTTGGTTCACCCTATATATATAAATAAATATATATATATATATATATATATATATATATATATATATATATATATATATATATAAATATATATATATATAATATATATAACGGGCTTTAAAACAGTAAAACAATTACCAAAAATATAGACATATTTTTTTAAATATTTTAATTTAAATTATTTATTGAATTTTAAACAATTTGTTGATAATTCCACTTAAAATTATTAGTCACTGACCTGTCAAGATCAATGCATAATGATGACAAAGACTTAAATTATTATGAAATGGGACGAGTGATAGCGCTTGTAGCCTTGAGTAATGTGACGATGGTTGACTTCAATTCTCTTGTTGCAATATGAAACACCGAACCAGATGTTTATCAGTTCGTTTTTCATTGGGATGGTCACAGGGTAAGATGGGTAACATATGGCAAAAAGTTGTGGGAAATTTATATCAGAATTCCAGAACCTTCCTTTCCAGAAAAAAAGCAATATATATATATATATATATATATATATATATATATATAACCAACGCAATATCTTAAAATGGATGGTGTTCAGTGTACCACTAAATACACACGTATTTACCTATATTTCTTTACCTCTGTCTCTTTTTCTTCATCTTTTGTGTTCAAGTTATTACAAACTAAATTAGAATCAGTGTGAAACCGATTTTCACACGCTCATCAATGCATTACCTCGGATGTTTGTCATTGATTCAATTCAAATGTTCAATGCCAAAAAAATCATTCGGTTATTAGTCCTATTATACGAAAGAGGGGATTCGAAGAGGAGAAACTTCCCCATCCGTAATTCTAAATGTCTCCCTTACTTAATATATTAAGTTTATAATTATTTCATTAAATACTAATTCCCTTCGTGGAAGGTTGGATGGTTGGTTGTTTCTTAGTGCTCTTTTCCTCCAATAAGGGATAAGGGTTTCTCTCTTCTAATAACAATGTAATGGAATGGATACGATGGATTATGATATGAAGATGATCAAAGAACATTCGCAAATAATATTTTGTGAAAAATTAACCCTTTTCTGATCCATCAGGTCATGTCCTCCCCATGAGAGTATTGTACGATCTTATCCTCTTGGTGCGGGTTGAGGTGTTATGTCGTGGCCATGTCGCGATACTGCTTCCCATTACATTAGTAAGGTTATGCGGTCTTACGACATCTAATCGATTTGTATTCTATTGACAAGTACACTGCGAGTTAAATTAAGTTAGGTTTGGTTACGTCAGGTTAGGTTAAGATAGGTTAGGTTAGATTAGGTTAAACTAATGTTACATTAGGCTAATGCTAGGTTAGATTAGGTTAGGTTGAATTAAGTTATACGGTATTAGGAAATATTAGCCATTCCCATTTGGCGCCTTTTCCGAGAGTGGAAATGGAGTGACTTTGTTTCTCAAATCAAGAAACACTTTTCTCAAATGTGGATTTTACACTTATGTGCATTCCCATTTGCGGACCGTGAATGAGAATAGAAATGATATTGAATGAGAAGTAAAACATTATTTGGTGACTTAACACAAAATATCCTGTAATTACGTTCAGGCCATTTATTATTCTGCTCGATTGCGTTAAGGTTAGTTAGGTTAAAATGATTACTTTTTATACTGTATATGGAAGTTAAAAAGCCAGTATCTCCCTTACTTAGAAATACGCACGTGCGTGTCTGTGCGCGCGCGTGCGTAGGCAACTAGGCACAAGTGAGGTCGATGTGTGATAATTCACAGATGTAGTGAGATAACACTTTGGGTACCTCGGAAAATTAAAATTTATATAAAAATCTGGGAACATTTTTACTGGGAGAAAAAGATATGTTGATCCTAATTAGGTTAAGTTAACCTTATTTTAAGGTTAACTAAGGTTAGCTAAGGTTTGGTTACGCTAGGTTAGGTTAGTTAAGGTTTGATTAGGGTGGGTTAGGTTAGGCTAGGTTACATTAGCGAGTACCTCATTATTTAATAATTTAACAAAAATCACCCTTCGAACCCTCAGTTTCGTCCGAAACATTTATCACGCCCTTCTCGGTTCGACGGCACTAAGTTAGGTTAAGTTAAATTAAGTTGGGTTAATTAGTTTTTTAGCTACATAGATTTGAAAAAGTCAGTACCTCGCTTATGCGAAGATGTGCACGTTTGTGTGTGTGTGTGTGTGTGTGTGTGTGTGTGTGTGTAAAAATTAATTATTTCTTTTCATAACGAAAATTTAATAACGAACTAATTGTCTTTTTATCGAACTTTTTATCAGATATTTGATAATCTGTACAATTAATAAGTTATGCACTCTAATGCTAATTACACAGGGTGGACCACAATTACCTAGTAAATTAAGTAACCCTAAATTTAAATAACTTTTTACTAGGCAATTTTGAGCCACCCTATTTATAAAGTCATAACCAGAGTACAAATATCTTACTTGCTTGAGTCTTCCCTAGTGTCTTCGAACAACGGCTCGAGAGCGATCTGCGGACGACCCCTCTGCAGCATCCTGCCTCATATGCAGGATTTGGTGGAGGAGAGAGTTGGTTTACACTCTTCTCCTGTCCTTGTATAGCCAGCTACGTATTAATGGTTAACGGTTGGTCATTCGCTTTGTACAAGAACCTGTACAGTTGGTTATTGAAATTATTCAGGTTGGTATGCTGGAGGTTCCTCAGTTCTTTTGGCAACACGTTACAGAGAGTAGTATTGCCGCAAAATGTTAGAGCGCAATTGCAGTGCAACCGCCGTGCATGCAACATTGCATCTCGCAACCGTGCACCATTGCGCCTTGCAACCTTACACCACTGCATCTTGCAATATTGCACGCAAAATGATGCGAGTGTTTTTGAAACCCCTTCACCCCTCCAAAACCCTGATATATGTATCCATACATGTATGTGGGTGTGTATAGAAAAACATCTTATATATATATATATATATGTATGTGAACCCCAAGAGGTAACCTAACCGGGCTGCTCAGGCCCAAAAAAGTATATATATACACATGAGGGTATGTGGGTAGCCTAAACACAAAGATCGAGAGGAGATCCATCCTTTCTTAGCGGCTTCTCGAAGCATTTTGAATTCTTCACTAACCTTCCTGAATGTCTTCAGCATCACAGCCAACAGGCTTAGAAGGCAGCCATTCACCTCTCAGCCAGCCGTATAGGTGTACACAGTTATTTACGTACATATAAACTAGTATAACTATGCCTCAAACCACATACATAAAGTTGAATTAACGCAGCCCCCCCCCCCCCCAAATATTTATTATTATTACTATTATTAGTATTTTTACCTTAAACTTTTTAGAATTTTCTAAGTACGACAACTCATATTTTCAGTTAAAGTAAATCTCGATAAACTACACACACACACACACACACACACACAATGTATAATTTCTAATATATATGAAATGAAAATGAAAAGGTTTATTGGCAGACTATAGTCCATATGACAAATATTATTAATACAATGACAGTTCACATACTAAGGATAGAAATATATACAATTGATTAGAAATAATACTGTAATGTCGAAGTTAAGTGGAGCTACAGACAGACGTTTTTGTATCAAGAATTCCATAGCTTCAACTTAGAGGATAAATGGCAGGACTCATGGATAGCTTGGATAATCGGGTTGGTTGATTTTTTAATTCTTTGCATTAGACTGTATTGAGCACGTCTTGTTACCTCCGGGAAGCTCGGGACATTGCAGGTAGCAAACATTTGCGAAGCTGAGCATCTCGGGGTAATTTATGTAAGAGTCTAAAAGACCTGTTGTACAGTGCTTACAATAAGTCTCGCGCGTCTGTCTCGTCCCAAGCTAGTCTGTTAGGTATAAAATGGGCGGTCTTTATGGCAGCGGAGGTGTGTTCGGATTGGTGCACATAATTGCTCTAACCCCATCAATGACGTCCACATTATCATTGTGTCGATCACTCTATTTATATATAGAGACATACTGTATATAGATATATATAGGGTATGCAGGAGATAACGCTCTCTCTCTCCATCCTCTCTCTCTCTTCTCCATCCTCTCTCTCTCCCCATCCTCTCTCTCTCTCCATCCTCTCTCTCTCCCCATCTCTCTCTCTCTCCATCCTCTCTCTCTCCCATTCTCTCTCTCCCCATCCTCTCTCTCTCCCCATTCTCTCTCTCTCCATCCTCTCTCTCTCTCTCTCTCTCTCTCTCTCTCTCTTTTCCTCCCCCAGCAGTTAGTCCCCCTCCAACAGCAGTTAGTCCCACTCCAACAGCAGTTAGTCCCACTCCAACAGCAGTTAGTCCCACTCCACCAGTAGTTAGTCCCACTCCCCCAGTAGTTAGTTCAACTGCGTCGGGAAACGACTGAGGCCAGTTAGGAAAAATCACAACTTAAAATCACTCAAAACTGTGCTCTTCAATGCTAGGTCAATTAGAAACAAACTAATGGAATTTATAGCGCTTGTCAAAACTGAGAACTTTGATATCATCGGAATAACGGAATCCTGGATTCATTCTGAATCAAGGGATTTTGTAGGAGAATTTGAAATGGTAGGTTACAAAATGTTTCACAAAGATAGGAACGGAAGGGAAGGCGGCGGTGTACTTTTCTATGCTCGGGACTCCCTGCACCCGGTAAACAGTAATATCGTATCTGCTCATGAAATGTTGGGAATTGATCTAAACCTAAATAATAAAGTAGTGCAGCTACTTCTAGTATATAGACCACCTCACTACCCCGTTGATAAGGATATAAACTTGTATAACAAATTAAGCGGAATAGTGAATAATAAGATCAGTGTGATTTTTGGTGATTTTAATTGTGGTAATGTAAATTGGGAAAACAAAACAGCTGATGCTGAGGGCTCAAGACTGTTGGAATTTGCCGATGATAACTTATTAAGTCAATGGGTTGACGGGCCTACAGGGGTAATAATAAACTAGACCTCATATTCACGAACGAAGATGACCTAGTCTCTAACCTGACTATTGGTGAAAATTTAAGTAACAGCGATCATAATTTGATTAGGTTTGACCACAGGGTTCCAGTTAATACACGCGAAAAGACTCGTGAAAGACTGGATTTCTCGAGAGCAAATTTTGAAAGCTTCCGAAGTAGTTTAGACACACTTGAAGTTCTAATAAGTGAGGATGTCAATGTCACCTGGAGCTCATATAGGGATCAATTTAGAATATTACAGAACACTTTTATACCCACTAAAATGGTTTCCTTGTCAACAAAGTCACCGAAATGGTTTAACAACGAAATTAGGAGGGCTATTACGGGAAGAAATAGAGCCTACAAACTACTTAAGTCGCATTTCAACGACAATAATTCAGAAAACTATATAAACCTACGTAGGAGGGTTAAGTCCTTAATTAGATCAGCCAAACGTGATGAAGAAGCTAGAGTTGCCTCACTCTGTAAAGTTAACCCTAAAGAATTTTTTGCCCATGTTAATAGCAGAAAGCCAATTAAAAATTCTGTAGGCCCCTTAAAAGATAGAAATGGCGTACTGAAATTCGGTGATAAAGATATAGCTAATATGTTAAACGAGTTCTTCGTTACAGTCTTCACGGAGGAAGACAATAGAAGTGCCAAGTCCTCGGATTACATATGACGGTGACCATCCCGTAGAGATCATAAGTTTTACGAGAAATGAGGTACAGCAATTAATTGATAAGATGAACAAATACAAATCACCTGGCCCCGACTTATTTCTTCCAAGGGTATTAAAAGAGGTTAGCCACAATGTTGTTGACGACTTAGTAACCATATTCAAACAATCAATCGAGTTAGGGAAAGTTCCAACCGACTGGAAGTTAGCAAATGTAACACCAATCTTTAAAAAGGGTGATAGGGAAAATCCTTGTAATTATCGCCCGATCAGTTTAACATCAGTTGTCGGCAAACTGTTGGAATCCATCATTACAAAACGTATTGTGTATCACCTTGAATCTAACAATCTAATTTTTTATTCTCAACATGGATTTAGGCGACATAGATCCTGTCTGACAAACCTGTTAGAGTTTTTCCATAATATGCATACACTGTACGATGCAAGTAGGGCAATAGATATAGTGTATCTCGACTTTCAAAAAGCCTTTGACAAAGTCCCCCACGCTAGATTGATAGCTAAAGTCAAAGGACTAGGAATCATCGGGCTCGTTTCCAACTGGATTGAGGATTGGTTAAAAGATAGAAAGCAGAGAGTGGTAATAAATGGAGTGGCTTCGGAGTGGGCGCCTGTCACCAGTGGTGTCGCACAGGGTTCCGTTCTGGGTCCTTTACTTTTTATCATCTATATTAACGATATAGACGTCGGGCTTCTAAGTGCAATCTCCAAATTTGCAGACGATACGAAATTAGGAAGTAGTGTAGGTACTGAGGAGGGCGTAAGAACGCTTCAGAACGATCTTGACAGGTTGGGCGAATGGTCTGCTACTTGGCAGATGCCATTCAACTTGGACAAATGTAAGGTAATGCACATAGGTTATAAAAACCCGAAGACCGATTACTCTCTCTTGGGAAGGAACTTGACTGAGACCGATCTAGAGAAAGACTTAGGAGTCTATATCAGCAACGATCTGAAACCGTCGAAGCACTGTGCAGAAGTCGAAAAGAGGGCTTTAAAATTATTAGGTTATATTAAAAGACAGTTCCAGTTTCGGAACAAGGAGACTGTAATGTCTCTTTATAATTCTCTAGTCAGACCTCAACTGGAATACTGTGCGCAGTTTTGGTCTCCATCCCTGAGGAAGGACATAGAAAGGTTAGAAAGAGTACAAGCAAAGGCTACAAAATTGATCCCTTCAATGAGAATGCAAAGCTACCAACGGAGATTGGAGCACTTAAATCTGTTTAGCTTAGAGACGAGGAGGTTGGGTCAGCTTATTCAAGTCTTCAAGATGCTCAAAGGAATAGACAGGGTAGATTACAGAAACTTATTCTCACTTAATGCCAATCCGACAAGAAATAATGGGTTTAAACTGGAACTAAAGACATTTAGGACCTCTGTCTGCGGAAATTTCTTTTCCTATAAAATAGTTAATATCTGGAACCAACTTCCCTCAGAGGTTGTTTCCAGTCAAAGTGTAAATGTGTTTAAAAATAGGCTAGACAAAGTACTGAATACTCTCATAGTTTAAGATTAAAACATAACAAAACTCTGCAGGAGTTCGCTTGCACGGTGTCTCTGTGAGCAAGCTAAATATAGAGCTATTTATATATTCTCCACTTTCCTGTAAAATTTCCTTGGGTACTTTTCCAGGGTCAAGGTATTTTCTTCAACCTTTTTCCGTACCAGCCTCTGGCAGGGAGGGAGCGGAGGGTGGGGAGAGAGCCTTCTACTTTTCTATCCAGTTTTCTACTACTGCTAGATAGTTGAAAGAAAAATAAACTTGTTTAATAACAGGAACCTCCCAGAGTGGACCGAAAGGTCTTTGAGGCTTCCTCTTGTCCTTGTAACTTCTTGTAACTCCCCATCCTCTCTCTCTCTCTCTCTCTCTCTCTCTCTCTCTCTCTCTCTCTCCATCCTCTCTCTCTCTCTCTCTCTCTCTCTCTCTCTCTCTCTGAGAGATCGAGGTTTTCGAGGTTTTCAAGCTCTTACGCGGGTTCAACGATGTCGATTTTAGAAGTATGTTTAGTTTAAATGATAACCCAACTCGCAACAATGGTTGGAAGTTGGATTTGAAACGGTTTAGGACTAGTGTGTGTGGGAATTACTTTACGTATAAGATCTGTGACACATGGAACAGGTTACCTTCGAAAGTTGTGAACAGTTCCTCTGTGGATCAGTTCAAGAAAAGGTTAGACCAAATTTTGCACACTATTTGAGTGTGTAGAAAATTTTCCGTGGCACCCGTTGCCATTGGTACCTCCTCGGTATGGGCCGCAAGGCCTTTTGAGGTACTTCTTTTCCTTGTAACTCCTTGTAACTCTCTCTCTCTCTCTCTCTCTCTCTCTCTCTCTCTCTCCTCTCTCTCTCTCCTTCCACGTTGGAGGGAACTCAGGCTCCTGCGGAGTTTGTCCCCTCGTTAGTGAGGGGCTCTTCAACTCCCGACAGCCCTGGCTGTTCGGGAAACGGGTCGTGCTAGGGGGCGGTCAGAACAGGGGAGGCTCCCTCCGTGCAATGCTTTTTAATGCTAGGTCGATCAGGAACAAGTTTGGCGAGCTACGGGCGCTCTTAGCATCAGAATACCAGGATATCGTTGCTATCACCGAGTCCTGGATTCATACTGATCGTAGGGACTACGTTGGGGAGTTCGAAATTCCCGGGTATAGAATGTTTCGCAAAGACCGCACCCGTGGGGAGGGGGGTGGGGTACTAATATACGTCAGGGACACGTTGAGTCCGGTTGACTGCCAGTTCCGGTCGGAACGGGAGCTGCTTGGCGTCGATAATGAACGTGGGAGGGACGAACTATAGGTTAATCTTGGTGTACAGACCTCCGCATCTCCTCCTCGAGGAGGATACAGCCCTGTACACCGAACTCAGTAGCCTGCTAGGAAATAGGGTGTGTGTAGTTTTAGGAGACTTCAACTGTCGCGGCATAAAGTGGGAAAACAGGACTGCCGATGCTGAAGGGAGGAGGCTAGTTGACTTTGCTGATGAGAACTTCCTCACTCAGTGGGTCAACGAGCCTACACGAGGCGAAAGCGTTCTAGACTTAGTATTCACGACTGAAGACAACCTCGTCACTGGCCTCACCGTTGACGAATCATTGGGCGGGAGTGATCACGGTCTTATTAGGTTCCGTGTGTGCGTCCCTCGGGTGAAGCGTAGTAACTCGAGAGGCAGTAAGCTCGATCTCCGGCGGGCGAACTTTGTTAGCCTCAGGGATAGCGTAGGAGAGATGGGGTTAGAGGTTAGCGGCGATGCTGAGGGAGTGTGGAGTGCATTCCGGGACGAGTTTATGGTGCTGCAGTCTGCTGCCATACCCTCAAAACCGGTCACCCCTGCTTCAACGCAGCCTAAGTGGTTCAATCGTGACATCGCTTCGGCTATCCGAAAGAGGAAAGTAGCGTATAGGAGGGTGAAGGCCAATCGTTCCCACGAGAACACTGAAGCGTATGTCCGCCTGTGTAGGGAAGTGAAGGCGAAGGTTAGGCTAGCGAAACGTAACGAAGAACTACGGGTGGCAAGCCTCTGCAAGGGGAACCCTAAGGAATTCTTAATGAGTACTTTGCGGGAGTGTTCACCAGGGAGGATACCCGCGTCATCCCCGAGCAAGGCGTGAGGCACGAAGGTGCTGGCCTGGATAGTGTTAGATGTACCGCGACAGTCGTTGCCGATAGAATAGACAAACTGAGCGCGTTTAAGGCTCCTGGGCTAGACCAATTTCTCCCCAGAGTGTTGCGAGAAGTGCGCGACCAGGTGGCTCCCCACCTGGCTACAGTCTTCAACAAATCGTTGGAGATGGGTCAGGTGCCTGGTGACTGGAGGGAAGCCAACGTGACCCCTATCTTTAAGAAAGGGGATCACGAAAGTCCAGGGAACTATCGTCCCATTAGTCTCACTTCAGTTGTAGGTAAATTATTAGAAGGGATAATAGCTGATAGGATCGTTGACCATTTGGATTCCTACAAGCTGCTTGGGGACTCCCAACATGGGTTTAGACGGCATAGGTCGTGTCTCACCAACTTGCTCGAGTTTTTCCACGTCATGTTGAGTGAGTACGATAAGAGTAGGGCGATTGATATACTTTATCTCGACTTTCAGAAAGCCTTTGATAAGGTACCTCACCGCCGGCTAATGGCGAAAGTGCGCGCGCTGGGTATCGGTGGGGAAATAGGTAGGTGGATTGAAAACTGGCTGAGGAATAGGCGGCAGAGGGTGGTAATTAAAGGTGCTAGTTCGGGTTGGGCCTCGGTCACTAGTGGGGTTCCTCAGGGTTCCGTTTTGGGGCCGCTGTTGTTTATCATTTACATAAATGATATCGACGGTGGCATCGTCAGTCGGATCGCCAAATTCGCTGATGACACCAAGCTTGGGGCCAATGTTGGGACGCCCGAAGCGATCGAGGAACTGCGTGCGGACCTAGTTAGGATAGGAGAGTGGTCCGAAAAATGGCAAATGCCGTTTAACTTGGGTAAATGCAAAGTGATGCACATTGGCTACGCCAATCCCAAGTCGGACTACTCGATGTTGGGTAGTAATATCGAGGTGACTGATTTAGAAAAGGACTTGGGTGTGCTAATTAGCAGCGATCTTAAGTTTACGAAACAGTGTGTAGAGGCGGAAAAGAAAGCCCAGAAACTATTGGGTTATATCAGGAGGCAATTTCAGTTTCGGAACAAGGAGATTGTGCTCTCACTGTACAATTCCCTTGTTCGGCCGCACCTGGAGTATGCTGTGCAGTTCTGGTCGCCCACCCTCAGGAAAGATATTGAGAGGCTGGAGCGAGTGCAGGCGAGGGCCACAAAGTTAATCCCTTCCGTTAGGCATATGGGCTACAATCGACGGTTACGCGCCCTGAACTTGTTTTCGCTTGAAACTCGGAGGCTGCGCGGTCAACTGATCGAGGTTTTCAAGCTCTTACGCGGGTTGAACGATGTCGATTTTAGAAGTATGTTTAGTTTAAATGATAACCCAACTCGCAACAACGGTTGGAAGTTGGATTTGAAACGGTTTAGGACTAGTGTGTGTGGGAATTACTTTACGTATAAGATCTGTGACACATGGAACAGGTTACCTTCGGAAGTTGTGAACAGTTCCTCTGTGGATCAGTTCAAGAAAAGGTTAGACCAAATCTTGCACACTATTTGAGTGTGTAGAAAATTTTCCGTGGCACCCGTTGCCATTGGTACCTCCTCGGTATGGGCCGCAAGGCCTTTTGAGGTACTTCTTTTCCTTGTAACTCCTTGTAACTCTCTCTCTCTCTCTCTCTCTCTCTCTCTCTCCATCCTCTCTCTCTCATAGAAAGCCTTTGATAAGGTATCTCACCGCCGGCTAATGGCGAAAGTGCGCGCGCTGGGTATCGATGGAGAAATAGGTAGGTGGATTGAAAACTGGCTGAAGAATAGGCGGCAGAGGGTTGTAATTAAAGGGGTTAGTTCGGGTTGGGCCTCGGTCACTAGTGGGGTTCCTCAGGGTTCCGTTTTGGGGCCACTGTTGTTTATCATTTACATAAATGATATCGACGGTGGCATCGTCAGTCGGATCGCCAAATTCGCTGATGACACCAAGCTGATGACGCCCGAAGCGATCGAGGAACTGCGTGCGGACCTAGGTAGGATAGGAGACTGGTCCGAAAAATGGCAAATGCCGTTTAACTTGGGTAAATGCAAAGTATGTTGGGGAGTAATATCGAGGCGACTGATTTGGAAAAGGACTTGGGTGTGCTAATTAGCAGCGACCTTAAATTTACAAAACAGTGCGTAGAGGTTGAAAAGAAAGCCCAGAAGCTGTTAGGTTATATCAGGAGGCAATTTCAGTTTCGGAACAAGGAGATTGTGCTCTCTTTGTACAATTACCTGGTTCGGCCGTACCTGGAATATGCTCTGCAGTTTTGGTCGCCCACCCTCAGGAAAGATATTGAGAGGCTGGAGCGAGTGCAGTCGAGGGCCACAAAGTTAATCCCTTCCGTTAGGCATATGGGCTACAATCGACGGTTACGCGCCCTGAACTTATTTTCGCTGGAAACTCGGAGGCTGCGCGGTCAACTGATCGAGGTTTTCAAGTTCTTACGCGGGTTCAACGATGTCGATTTTAGAAACATGTTTAGTTTAAATGATAACCCAACTCACAACAATGGTTGGAAGTTGGATTTGAAGCGGTTTAGGACTACTGTGTGTGGGAATTACTTTACGTATAAGATCTGTAACACGTGGAACAGGTTACCTTCAGAAGTTGTGAACAGTTCCTCTGTGGATCAGTTCAAGAAAAGGTTAGACCAAATCTTGCACACTATTTGAGGGTGTAGAAAATTTTCCCTGGCACCCGTTGCCATTGGTACCTCCTCGGTATGGGCCGCAAGGCCTTTTGAGGTACTTCTTTTCCTTGTAACTCCTTGTAACTCTCTCTCTCTCTCTCATCACACCGCATGGCAATGTATCCATATAACGTTAATAATAACCGAAACTCGAGAAAATATACTCTTTGCCTTCCGCTCTATCCCAAATCCTTTTCTCTTAGTAACCTCTTAATACAAACTAATGTATCATATTTTGCGACTTTTTAACTCTGGTAGGATTCAATTCCATTCCTATAGTGTAAGATACTTGAATTCATGTGTGTATTATGCCATATGATGTGCGTAATAAATAATCATTTTTAAATAGTTGGAGCGTTCAAGGTCATCTGTAGTAATCTATAGACTACCCCTCAAGCCCACTCTCAACACTTAGATTCCCCTAAGACACAGGCGTCTTCAAGTAACATGAATGCGTAGAGATCTAAGGCGTTAGATTCCATATTATATAATTTATGTGCTAGGTTTAAGAACGCTGGCATTGAAGGATGGAAGGAAGGGACAGTAAAAGCGATAATAGGTTTAATGAAGGAAGTGGAATGAGGATGGAGGTAAGCGTTGCTATGTCGAAAGAAACGAGGTTGGGTGGGGAATTACGAAGGGAGGAGGAAAGGGATCCAGAGATTATATTAATCTAATTCTGCCACCGCATTCTCCTGATATGAATCCCGATTGAAAACCTTTGGGCAATAATGATTAACGAATGGGAGCAACGCAATGAAAGAACATTTGAAGCACTTTTAGCTCACACGAGGAATAGTTGGGAGAGCTTACGTCGAACACCAAACATTCCCTACAATCTGGCCTCTTCTATGCCGCAACGATTGCAAGAAATTATTGATGCCGGAGGAAGCTATACAAATACTGATGTTAAAGCCAAGACGTAAATGTGTATCGAATATATATTTATGTTAATATAGAATTTTATTATATTTTTATGTTTGACATCTATAAAAGTATATATTGTGACCATGAAAGAACTTTAATTATCCTTAGTTAGAATCTTTTCTTGCAATGTCTACGCTCGTGGAGATGATAATATATGCATTGTTGAAACAAACTATGAGAAGGTAATAGTTTCAGGAAAAAAATAAAAACTGGCAACATCGAGGCCATCACATGTTTATGGGAATTGTCATATGATATGCTACCAATAAACTCTTATATACTACTATATACAGTATACTATATTACATAATAATTACGATGAACAAATCAAATGCAAATTTCTCTGATTCACGGCCCACCAGTCTTTCTTTAGACTAATGACTTTCATAAGATGGAATAGGTTACCACTTTAAACAATGGATAAACTATCTATTAGTGAGACGACCGTGATTTCCTCGAAATGCGAGCGCGTGAGAGGTTCACTGAGGAATTTGATCATTAGATTCTTCACGTAGGATATGTATCATAAACAAGAATATTGACAACAATTCCCAACAATTACTTAATATCAATCATTGCATTTGAGCAAATAATTTAGACCTGCGTCAAAATAACTTAGGTATCATGCCATGATTTGGGATATTTGCTGAATTAGTCGTTCTCTATAGTCTACACTCTACACTCTACAGTATACACTGAGACAGTATAATGTAATGCCCAGCTGATATTATGATGACTAGGATTGCTCCATAACCATCCCAACATCCCGAAACTTGGTCATTCTGCTTCTTAATCATTTGTATTTTAAACACTAAAATGTAGCAGAAGTGACGTAATAATGGACGTCATTGATGGGGTTAGAGCAATTATGTGCACCAATCCGAACACACCTCCGCTGCCATAAGGACCGCCCATTTTATACCTAACAGACTAGCTTGGGACGAGACAGAGGCGCGAGACTTATTGTAAGCACTGTACATCAAATTTAGGGTTCTGCCAGAACCTTTTTTATAATTCACCCAGAGTTGCTGTCCGTATATATTACTGCAGAAAGTAGGAAAGAGAGTGTCTTTAGCTTCACTTGTACAGAATCGAAAGTTCCTTATGGTCATATTCGCTTAAGCACACAGGCTTCGAGACCATTCATTTTAAACCTTATATCAGCTGGCTGATTACAGCTTTTAGGATGAAATTGCATAACCTTAGTTTTTGGAACATTAAAAAGAATATCATGTTTCTGCGAATACACTTCGCATACTTTTAGTAGCCGATCCAGACCTTTAACAGAGGGACTTATCAACACCATATCATCGGCATAAACTAAGTTATTTATCCTTGTGTTATCTATACAACATCCCACTGTTGCCTCATTAAGTGAAGCAATTAATCCGTTAATATACACATTATATATATTATATATATATATATATATATATATATATATATATTATATATATATATATATATATACACAAACTCAGAATGGTCCCCTGAGAAACTTATATGTTAAACACAGACCGTGCATGGAACAAGGAACTCTTTGCGAGAGACCCGTTGCCCACGTCGGGCTAGCATCATGAAAAGAAAAACTATGGTATTTGTCATTTACCATTACTTATTCGGACTATAGTGGATTTAATTTTCCCAGAAGAGTTCCTTGTTCCATGCACGGTCTGTGTTTAACATATATATATATATATATATTTGTATATTTTATCACGGGTAAAATAATAAACCATTACTTCAGTTTAATCGTTTAAACATGATTCGTGCATTTTGAAGTCTTCAGCTTAACCGAAGCGCCTGTTTTCTGAAACTAATTTCACAGCTCTTAGATAATATCATATTGTGGCCCACCACGGGTTTGACTCCAAAAAAATTTCTCTATCTAACGTCTCCATCATGAAGGGCAAATTCGCTCTTATCCGTCTACTAAAAACATTCTTCACGATTTCTCTCTCTCTCTCTCTCTCCTCTCTCTCTCTCTCTCTCTCTCTCTCTCTATTATTATTACTATTTTTATTATTATTATTATTATTATTATTATCTCTTTCTACCACGCATTCTCTACATCACCTAATTTTCTAAAGTACGAGAAGCACTATTTTCAGATAATGTAAATTTTCTTTAGAACCATTCTTGATTGAAACAAAACACTGCTTTGAGGAATTGAATCCTAATCCAGCGTATTGTCACAAACACATCTAAACGTAGAAGATTGGGGTCTCCCATCCAACAACTCAACAGACCCGACGCTGCTTAACAGCTCAAATCTAGCTGTGAAGAGCCGATGATGCATTGGCCGCATCTTAGTAAAATTATTTGGCGCTAAATTTCTCCTCCAAGATGTAAAAATAGTATAAAACAAGCTGTAGCTCGCTATCGATCGCACCGTTGTACAACTTGGCTCCCCGGGCGGGTAGCACTGTGATCCAGCTACAAAATTTTAAAAAATGCCATTACCCCCATTACTCCCTCTCTCTCCAATTACCCCCCCCACTCCCCATTACCCTCACACACAAAAGTAAAAAACGCCATTACCCCCCCTTACCCCCACCCTCTCCCCATTACCCCCACCCCACTCCTCTAATTATCCCACCCCTTCCCCCACTACCCTCGAGCGGGTAGCACTGTGACATATACTGCTACCCGCCCTCCTGGCGGGTAGCAGTATATGTCACAGTATATGTAGCAGTATATGTCACACATGAAAATCTTAAGATTCAGAAATCTTGACACAATGTGAAGCTCAAGATTTTCACGGCTGCGTTCTTTTCTGTAGTTTTATCGCGATGCTGGGGCCTTCGGACCCAGTAATTAACCTAGGACCGGGAAACTTGACAGAGCACATCGGCAGCTCATGGGCTATCAGTTGGTGGTGGTTGCAGAATTTTTCGATGTGCCGTTTAGTCTGTGCACGGTTCCGAAGAAAGCGGACAGACACACACATAGACACATTTTAGCTCAATAGAATGTAGGATAATGCTGTAAAACTAAATTGAATTTAGCAAATTAAATACATTATCATGAGAAATTAACCATTACAAAAAGAAGTGAATATAATGTTATTATTAATAACATCAGCTTACTACATTATTGCGCCTTGGCCCCTCCTTCATACATTAAAAAAAGTTCTTGGGCTGTTTAATCTCCTTCGTAACGACAAAGGTCATGTGACAGAGAGGACCTACAGCCTTATGTGGGGTTCAGCTCTCTACGAGCCGCTATATCATCTAAACGTCGAAGATGGGGGTCACCCATCCAACAACTCAACAGACCCGACGCTGCTTAACAGCTTCAATCTAGCTGTGCAGATCCGATGATGCAGTGGCCGCGACAACGCTTTTCTAACTACGAAGGAGCGACAAATAGCAGACTTTAATAAACTTTTTGGAATTTTCTAAAGTACGAAAAATACTATTTTCAGTTAAAATAATTCTCGATAAACTACGAATAGCTTTCCTTAAAATATCTCACAATTCCCAATATATACAGAGTCATGTAAGAAGTAAATAGACAGCCCAGATTTTGCTGTAACAATTTGGCGTAAAAGATTCAACAATTCTGATCGTGTTGCTGGTTTATTGGGCTTTTTACGTAAAGTCTTGTCTAGTATTGCCCACACGTGTTCTATGGGGTTCATGTCAGGGGACTGACTCGGCCAAGGAAGTCGTTTGATACCATTTCGCTCCTCCCATTCTTTCGTCTTTTCTGCAGTGTGGCATGGGGCTCCATCTTCCATGAACAGGCAGCTGTCTTTTTCAATTTGACCACTTGAGAATATTGGCATTGGCATAAGTCCTTCTTCAAGGATAGAAATGTAGGAAACGAATATTAGTCATAATAATGGCAAAAAAATTGGATGCATACATTTTACCATAAAATTAAGGGTGTCTATTTACTTCTTGCATGTCTCTGTGTATATATATATATATATATATATATCCCTTCGCTTTGTCCGGAGCTATAGGACGCGTCCCTCTGTGGCCAATGGGGGAATGCGTCTTCCTTCGATATAAGGGCTTTCTCTGCCCCCGTGGACCATTGGACCCGTTTGGGGACCCCGCTGATCTCCTACTCTCCTACTTATATTTCTCTCTCCTCCTTTCCCCAACTCTTTCTAGTTTTTTCGTTTCCTCTCTTCCCGCATTTGGCTTTGTTTTGGACCTTGACTTGACTCTTTCCTTGGACCTTGGGTGAAAGTGGTGGTTGCCCTTCACCCTTGTCGCTCTTAAACCAAACCCAGGCCCTGGATGAGAGTGGCCGCTTTTTAGGCACGGGGACTGGGACTGGGTGTTTCTCCCCTGCGTGACATCTATTGGCGGTGGGACCGAGTGATCCCACGATTCGCCTTTCCCTTGTTGGAGTCGATGGTGGCTGGATGCGCGCGGGGAATGAAGGTTCTTTTTGTTTGCTATGGCTTCTTCTACTCGGCTAACGACTTCCGCTTCTAATACTCGGACTACTCCTTCTCTCAACACTCGGGTGGTGGGCAACCAGACTTTCGAGTCCCCTACCACTGGAAGACCGCATCCAGATGGGGTTGGCCCCCACTCTGGTAACGGAACACTTGCATCCTCCCTTACCGTTGCCGACCCCAGGCTGTACTTTGAATATCCTCTTGGACGTATACCCTCTCGAGCAGGGGTCTCGCCCCAGCCCGTCTCAGCTGCCTTCGGGCAAGTCAAGTTCCACCCAAAATTTGCCTCCAAAACCCGGCTTCTTGCTCTCCCCGTATGCCCCCTCACCCGTCATCGGCCCGCCTTCCCACGGCGGACGGGGAAGTCGGCATTCACGACCATCCTATCGACAGTTGGATATCCCAGTCCACGTCGATTCTACTGCCTCCCTATCCCTTCCAAGTATCCACAAATTCCTAGAGATCCGGCCTACCTCTGGATCCCTTCCGACCAACTCTGAACGGACGTTTCAGGCGATCCAAGCCCGCAGCAACTCCAGCCGTTATGATGTGCGACCGCAAGGGATGGCTCCCTCCTCATAAAATCACGCTCAGCCATAGAGACGAAAGCCCTACTCTCCCTAACTGAGGTCCTTGGATGCTCGGTGTCCGTTTCACCACACCCTCGCCTCAACCAGAGTCAGGGCACTATTTACGCTACCCGCCTATTGTCAATCACAGTGAACGAGCTCTTGGAGGACCTCGCACCCCAGAGTGTCACCAATATCCATCGCTTCACATCCCGACAGCCCACCCCGCGTCTACTTCTTACCTTCAATACCTTAGTCCTTCCCGACCGTATTGTATGGGGTATGGGAGACCGCACGTCCTGCGAGTTTTCTGTCCGCCCCATACATCCCAGACCTGTCCCGTTGCTTTAAATGCAACAAGTTTGGACACGTTAGCTCAGTTTGCCGGCAGCCGCACCAATTGTGTGTTCGTTGCGGACAAATCGCTCACCCAGACAAGTGCCCCAACACACCCAAATGCTCCAATTGTGAAGGCGCACACCCATCTTCATCCCGCGAATGCCTTTTCTTCAAGTTCGAGAAGGAGGTCCGAGGCCTGCAGGTAGCGGACTTCCTTAGCCTCCGAGAGGCGCGAGACAGGGTGCGGAGTCGAGAAGTGAGACCGGGCTTATCTTACGCCGCAGCCCTCGGCTCTGTCCTCTCGGCACGCCGCCCTGGCCTGCCGCTCAAAACCCCCTCGACCAGTGCTCCCCATCCCTCCCAGGGGGAGTCCTCGCAGGAGCCGACGACCTCCTGTCCCCCCACCATCCCTTCTCTCCACGCACCTCACTTGCCACAGATTCCCCAGGAGTCTGGGACCAGAACACCCAGGCCCCACCCACCTCGAACCCTGCCCTCCCAGCACTCTCTGCACACACCCGAGCCTACCGCCCGGAGCAAGCCGACGAGGCGGAGACGCCGGAGTGAGTCGCCAGACCCTCCGGACTTTCAATATGTCTCTCCCTCTTCCCCTAATGCTAAGAAGACGGCTCGGACACCTTCATACCGCCCACTTCGTCTACGAGGACAAAACCACCCCACCGCAGAAGTCCCATCAATCTACCTCCACAGACTCTGACAATAGTTGCCGAAGTATGATACATGACCCACCCACCACGACGAGATCCAATCTGAACAACATCCTCTCCCACGAGGATCCAGTGGATGCGGCTTTGGCGCAGCTACACGGTGAGGGGAACTCGGCTGCGCCCGTGAGTCTTATGGATCTGCCCTTGCCTCTTGGTACCATTTTTTTCACCCCTCCATGAGAACACTCTGGTTCATCTCCTCCCACCCCCACAGTACCTGCTCCCTTAAAATCCCCGGCACCCTCCCTGTTAGCCACTCTGAGCACGTCCTCCCTCCCACCTACCGGGTCCTTCTGGTACCCCCTATCGCCACTCAGTGTCCGCCGTGAGACCCCAGACAGACGGGGAGGTACCAATTTGGGAAATAAAACGCCCCCCCCCCCTGGTCCGAACACAAAAGCCCACCAAGAAACTTCTCACCCTCTGAGCCCACGACGTTCTCCAAGCTGCCGCGATCCACGCCTCCGGTCTCGCTCGGCCGACTCGAACCCGCAGTCTCCGCGGAGATCGACTGGCCGACCGATTCCTTCACTTCAACCTCTTCGCACCTACGCCTTTACCCATCCCCCATCATCAAATAATGGATCCCCAAAAACTACAATAGTACACTGGAACTGCAGAGGAATATTCGCGAATTACGAAGGCC
This sequence comes from Bathynomus jamesi, assembly GCA_023014485.1. NCBI lineage: Eukaryota > Metazoa > Arthropoda > Malacostraca > Isopoda > Cirolanidae > Bathynomus > Bathynomus jamesi. The sequence continues at coordinate 198,241 of JAJOZX010006049.1, read as the reverse complement.
TTAATTCCTTGATTGCCACTCAGAAACACTGAAATAAATAAGTTCGATAAGGTCACAAAAAAAACTAAAATAGAAAAATAAAAATTGTAGGAGGAGCATACAAATTTATAAGGAAAAGCTACCAGAGTTTTAGCACTTTGCCTCTTGTCTAAATCCGTTCTGAACAAATTCAAAACAACAGGATCAAGCGAAAAAAAGCCCTGGCTAATATTGAAATTATTTGTAAGTTGAATAATGGCAGACTCAAGAATATTTCTATTAACAATGTTGCTTGAGTGAAACAAAATTGAAGCATTATTCCAATCAGTACAGTGGGATAACTCTGACAAATGGACGAAAAGGGCACTGGACGACTGTCTCGTTCTAACGGAATATTGATGCTGTTTTACACGCGTGTGTGCAAATCCTTTCCCGTCTGTCCAATGTAAAAAGAATCACATTGTTTACAACCAATTTTATAGATAATGCCTGAATTATTGGTAGGGCTATTTTTTACTATGATATTTTTCACAATATTGTCAGATGAAAATATTACATTAATATTCAAAAGTTTAAGTACATTAGCAATGCCTAAAAAGCCCTGGAAAAATGGAAGTACTGAAATATTCTTCGACAAAGTGCGAGGGTTATTATTCACACGATAGGAAGTTCGTTTTGCCTTGTTAAGACAAGATTCCATAAAAGCAGGTGGGTAACACAAATCACTTCCAATACTGTTGATGTTTTCTAATTCGGCATCCATTTTATTCCGGAGTGGCAATCCTAAGAGCGCGGAGAAACATTGAAGGAAATATGGCTTTCTTGATGGGGGTGTTATGTACGGAGTAAAAGTGTACGTACGACAAATTGGTTTGTTTTTCCGATAAATACTAAACTTAAAACCTGGGCTTTCCCTATGTACACGCACGTCCAAAACGGGATTGAGTTGTTTTGTTCCACTTCTAAAGTAAACTTAATGGAGGGGATTTGATTATTTAATTGAAGGAGGAAGTCATCCAGGTCACGCTTCATGGGCCAGATACACAAAATATCGTCGACGTACCGCAACCATGGGATGCCAACCCCTAGGATTCTCGGAATGTAAGTGATTTCGAAAAACTCCATACAAATATTGGAGAGGTTTTTCGAAGTAGCTCTGGTAGCTTTTCCTTATAAATTTGTATGCTCCTCCTACAATTTTTATTTTTCTATTTTTTATGACCTATATATAGTATTGAACTTGTTATTTATTTCACTGTTCCTGAGGATGTCATTAGACGAAAGCGCTTGAGCACCATTCTTTGTTTCCTTTTTCCTTCGTGGTTATTTTCATCATAAATATTACTCACGTGTTACTTTCGTGAAATAATTTTCATATATATATATATATATATCAGTTATACACGGCGTAGTGCCAGGGGTCAGGGAATACTCGCGGGAATCGATTCCTCCTGAGACCATAGAGGATTCTTTAGCAATTCCAGTTCCATGGAGACAATTCTGTCTGAAGATAAGGAGTGAAAGGGACACTGGAAGTAACGATGATGGAAGAATGAGGCCAGGGGGTCCGCTCAAATGAAGAAGCACCCGACAGCAGCGCCTAACGTTTTTGTCTAGATACTGGATGACCCTTCGGGGCTCAGCCTTGGAATCGCAGCCCGCTCCTACTTCCCATGAGAACTTTCTCCTACTTATGACGCACCCTTTCACATCCGGTCTTCCAATATATAAGGAAGACCCCGAAGCTTGGAAGTCAGATCTAAGTAGAGCGAAGGCTCAGACGTATCTCCGGGCTGGCGTAGCGGGTTTTCAGTCCGTTAACGGGAATTTGGTACCGGGATTAAGTCATGTATGGAAAAATCGGATTTGGAAGTTTGACTGTAGGAAGACAGTAAACTTGATCACGAATAACCTATACATTTAATAGTTTAAGAACTAGAACTTAAGGACAATCATTTGATTTCCTAAACAATTTTTATTTGACTCTATAACCAATAAGAAACTGAGCCATATATATTTGATATTGTTTAAACTATAATCCAGTTGCATCTATTGATTAAAGGAATAACCGTCGATGAGTTTCTTTGACCGAAACCTAAACGAACTCTTAAACGAAATATCCGGCGTACTCTGTGGTCACGGCGGACAATACATCGAGAAGGTCCCGCCGTTCCTGGAGTACCATATCATACCCTCTTGCAGAATTCATTCAATTAACCAAGGGTGTATGATATATATATATATATATATCAGGTCAACTCATAAGTAATGTCGTTTTTTACGATAGATTAAGTTTAAACTAATCCTACTCGGTTTAAGCATAAATTTTCCGAAGGTTATATCTAAGAGATCTATCGTGTTTCGCTACATACTTTACAGATTGACCAGTGAAGACGTGTGTTTTGCTTTATGTGAACCCCTCATAAACATGGCGGTATCAGAAGAGCATATCAGGCATATAATGCTTTACGAGTTCAAAAAAAGGAATAGTGCTACTGAAGCAACGCGAAACATTCAAGAAGTTTATAGCAACGATATTCTGCATGTGAGGATGTGTCAAAGATGGTTTCAAAAGTTTAGGAATGGTGACTGCTGTTTGACAGATGCAGCACGCTGTGGACGCCCTGCTGAGTTTGATGATGGCCTGCTGTTAGCCGCACTTGAAGAAGACTGTTCAACAACTGTCGAAGAATTGGCCCAGAAACTCAATTCATTCCCGTCTACCATCCATCGACATTTGCAACAACTCGGGAAAGTGCCTAAGTTAGGAAAATGGGTGCCACATGAATTGTCGGTCGACAATCTGAGGGTGCGGGTAAACATTAGCACAGCTCTTCATTCCCGTGAACTCCAAGATCCGTTTTTGCAAAGTTTAGTGACTGGTGATGAAAAGTGGATACTGTACCAGAATGTTAAGCGCCGTCGACAGTGGGTTTGTGCCGGAGAACCAGCGACACCACAGCCAAAACCAAATCTTCACCCTCGGAAGGTGTTGTTTAGTGTATTCTCTGGCTGTTTCGACTGGCGGGGATCTGAAACCAAGGAAGAAGACTCGCATTTTACTTTAAGAATTTGATACGAGTGGTGGTGACGGTCCAGTTAGCCTACATATGTATATATAATCCACTAAATTGGGGCGGCTGGTTGTTTACCATCTAAAAAGGCTGCCTGACAGCCGATTACACCGTACGACTGTCTGTGGCATGGCTGACGTCTAAGCCAGCTGCCTGTGATGATGAAGACACCCAGGAAGGCTAGTGAAGAATTCAAAATGCTTCGAGAAGCCGATGCGAAAGGATGGATCTTCTCTCGATCTTTTTGTTTAGGATACCCACGCACCTACATGCATATGTATATTTTGTGGGCCTGAGCCACCTTAGGTTAGGTTACCTCTTGGGGTTCACATACATATATATAAAAGAAGCTTTTCCGTACACACCCACATATGTATATATATACATGTATAATTTGAGGGGCTGAAGGGGTGGATGGGGGTTCAAAAACACTTATCATGTTGCATGCAATGTTGCGATGCAATTGCCCTCTAACATTTTGCGGCAATACTACTAAAGAGTTTTGGGCCATGTATTCTCAGGGTATTTTCCATCTTCGTTTTCATGGCCCCTTGGACCACCCCTGGAACAATGAACCTCTTCTTTCATTCCAGTTTATTTCTATTTTTTATTTATATTTCATTTCTAAAGTTTGGGACACATCCCTCTAGTATTTTCCATATGTATATTATTGTGTGTGTATAGCTCACTTCTTTCCAGGGAGTAATTTCAGGATTACACACACACACACACGTGTAAAAAATATAATATATATATATATATATATATATATATATATATATATACATATATACGCACATATATATGTTAGCCCCTCCTTTTATGGCCCTGGGGTGGTTCGGAGTCGACGGGGTTCTGGTTAGGAGGCAGCAACGGATATTTCTTCTATAACATTCTAATTCTTTTCTCTCGCTATAGGGTCGACAGGTGTTAATTCTTCTCTTTCTATGATACTCTGATACTTTCTCTGATACTAAAATTATCGGCTTTTCTTTTATAACTTATCGACTTTACTGACTAAGTTCTTCTGAAGAGAGCCCAACTCGAAGGGGAAAATAAAAAGTTTCTCTTACTGTAATTTACTTCTAAAAAATGTACAGGTAATGCTCTGAATTTACAGGGGTAGAGGTTCGACCTCTTTCAACCATGGCTCAGGCCGGAATCTAAAAAAAATAAGGAGGCAAGGGGCCTCTGCCCCCTCCTCGCAGCGAGGCTGCTAACAAGGGAGTCGTAGTAGTGACCAAAGAAGAGTGCTGTAATGAAGTGAAGTTAATTTTACCATTACATGTATCATATAAGTCTAAATGTTGGGGGAATGCAGTTGAAGGTTAAGTTCCCCCCTTTTAAACACATGATCAGATGAAAGATTCCAAATAAAAATTTAAAAAATAAAAATAAAAAATAATCGTATTTTTCGCCGAGTATATATTTCTGAAGGCGATATAATTTCGTAGTAGTACATAAGTACAGTCTAAGTACGGGGCTCCAATAAACCTTAGCCCCCCCCGCCCATGGCCTAAACCATAAGAGGTACAGTAAAACTAAACATACCTTACAAAAGAGAATTTAATCCTGCATTTAATGAGAAACAATTAAAACTTGGTGTTCCCGCCATTGGCTTCCAAGACAGCCTGAATTCGCTTTGGGTAGCTTGCCAAAAGTGACGTGAATAGATCTTGATCGTTACGCAAATTTGCTAAAACAGTTTCAATGTGTTGCGTCATTGTATCCTTCGAAAATCGATTTGCTGCAGGTTCTTGAAACAAGGGACATTCATCCTTGTCCTTTATAACTGATCCAATGTGTTCACAGACGTTCAGGTCAGGGGAATTTCCTGGCCATTCTTCATTTCCAAAGAAATCGATCTCATGGTTCCGCAACAACTGTTGAATGGCTAATGCCTTAAAGCAGGGGGCCTTATCGTGCAGAAGTGTGACCTGATCGACATCCATAACATTGTTTGGGTTTCTTAGAAAAGGAATGACATGCTGGGATAGAATAATATCACGAAAATACTGTCCATCCGAACTCAAACCATTTGGCTTCAGCACCCACATGAGTTTCTTTGCAGTGAACAAAACAAATATACCAACACAGTCTGGACTTTTTAATAATTCGCGATAATGTTCATTGTCATCGATTTCATCTGGTGTTGTGGCCCACACTCGATCGTTTTGGTAGTTAGGCCGACGTGTTACGTAAACAAAAAATTCATCGGAGACAGCTAAATGCATGAAATCATCCACATCCCAATCTTCAAGATAATGGGCAAACCACATTCTGTCATCGATGTTAAGTTGAGTTTTTCTTGGCTTTGGAAGTTCATGCCAAGGTTTTAAACCTTGCCTATGACGGTACAGTCGAATGATCTCACCACTAACGATCTTTCCTCTCAACACTTCGATCTCTTTAGAAAGTTTAGCACAGCTGTTTTTCCGCTTACGCGTACCGCTTTCAATGATGTCCTTTGTTTCCTGAGAGAGTGGCAAATTTGGGCGCCCAGATTTGGTTGTATCCATTTCACATTCATCCAAAGTTTTATTCCATTTTCTTTTGACGAAGTCCTCACTTCTTCGCAACTTTTTGGCAACCCATGAACGTGTTATAAAGGTGGCTCCAGCATCACGAGCTTCCCGAAATGTTATTGCTCGTATGCGATCTATCACACGTTGCTTCTCCGAATCACCAATTAATTGAGAAGCCATTATATTATAACTTTATCAGCTAGAGTAATTTTAATACCTGCAATAAATAAAGAATTTTATATATTTTTATAATCACTAAAAACTATTTCGATATAAGTAAACATGTAAGCTGCAAATGGGGGGGGCTAAGGTTTTTTGGAACCCCTTACATCATTAAGTAAGTATTAATTTCGGTTCATTACAATTACGATTACAATTACCAATTAATTCATATTCGCTTATTATCGTTAATTATCGTCATTAAAATACATTAATTACACTATACTAAACTACTATCATTAATTACAGTATCATTAAAGTACGGTACATCAATTACATTATATTAAAGTATTACATTTAATTACAATTTTGGCAAATTGTTAATTGACATATTTACTACTGAAGTAATCTAAATAGGTGATACAATTGATATAATGAAGGGGAGTTAACCGTTGTTCTATAATTTAAAGGGGATTAACAACAATGTTATATATTTATAGTTAACAATAATTACGCCAAATTATGTCAAATATCATTAAAACCTGGTTGATTAATTATCAGAGTTTGAAAGTCTAATTAGCCAGCGATGAGGAAAGCGGACAAAAAATACGGTGTACTTTTCATTGGAAGTATACGGACATTTATGATAACGTAATACATAAGTAATATAGAATTTGAATGACAATTAGGTAGAAATAGTAAGTACAAGTAATGAGAACGGGGATGACTATGTGACGTAAGCCGATAACGAACTAGTGGCCAGGCAGGGAAACAATACAGTATATTATAATAATATAACATACAACATAACACCTTATGTTATAAATTTGTAGCAGAAACAAGAGAGAGGATTTCGAATTCAGATGCTTGCTTTTGGCGACGTCATCGAAATTCGAACACCCTGAATCAGTATGAATGAGCAGCTTGCGAGAGGTGAACGCACTAAAAAAAATAATAAAAAAAAATAATACATGCAAACGTATTTGCGCGATTTTGAACGAACAGGTACAGAGGCATAAAGTTTCGTACCATTTCGTAGACTGACACGAGTAAAAAATAAATATTTAATAAAAATTGATATAGGGTAATGGTCAAGATAAGATATGGAAATATGGATACGACTAAACTATATAAATGGTAGATCGTATGGTTGTGACACAAACAAAAATAGAAAGTAACAGTTTTTATCCAAAATCGCATCAGGCGATTTTGGTTCTCATGTAAAAATGAATATTGATTTCATTGTTCATTTATATATATATATATATATATATATATATATATCGGCTACGTCGTGGCCGATGTTGTAACACCACTTCCCGAAGATCAGCGAAGTTAAACGACATTGGGTCTGGGTAGTAGTTGGATGGGAGAGTGGGAGACCGTCCTCTGCGCCCAGATTATGTAGCGACCCGTGGTTCGGATTCCACGTAAAGCTGTAGGTCCCCTCCGTCATATGACCTTAGATGTTGCGAAGGAGGTTAAACAACCCACTTAAAAAAAAGTGTATGTATATATACACACACACACGAATATATATATAAACAAGCACTATAACATCAAAATTACAACGGCTAGAAAAATAATGGGAATCATCTGGAGGAGCTTCCGCAGCAGAAAAGCAAACATCATGCTCAAATTATGGAAGAGTCTAGTCCTACCAATAACTGAGTATTGCTCAGTACTCACAAGCCCATACAGAAAACGAGACATTGCTAACATTGAAGCTATACAAAGGACTTTTACGTCTAAGATAGAGGAAACGGAAGGTGAAGACTACTGGTCTCGACTACAATCTCTGGAACTCTATTCTCTCGAAAGAAGGCGCGAGCGGAACACAATAATATACATATGGAAAATACTTGAGGGCTCTGTCCCTAACCTTAGAAATGGAATAGAAACAAACTGGAATGAGAGAAGAGGCAGACTTTGTACGGTCCCAGCTGCGGTGGGACAAGGGGCCATGAAAACGAAGATGGAAAATACCCTCAGAATCCGAGGCCCAAAGCTTTTCAATGTCCTACCAAAAGAAGTGAGGAATCTCCAGCACAGATTCCTGTGCAAAGTCCCTGACCAGCCTGCTACGAGGGCAGGAGGAGATCAGACAGCAATTCCCTCCTTCACCAAATCCCGCAAATGAGGCGGGATGCTGCAGAGGGGTCGATCGCAGGTCGATCCTGATCCGTCGTTCAAACTCACCTAAAGTATATATATATATATATATATATGTGTGTGTGTGTGTGTCAAATACTTCATTAAGGATTAAGAAAAAGGGAGGAAGTGTAATTTACGTCCCCCTGTGGTGTCTGTGTAGTTTACGTTCCTCTACATTATCCTAGTGTAGTTTACGTTCCCCAACTTTGTCCGCGTATACCTAATCAAATAAAACGTTAAAACTAACGAAAATATTACGACTTAACCTAACCAATCGTCAATTTATATATATATATTATATATATATATATATATATATATATATATATATATATATATTTAAATATACACACCGGTGGTGTAGTGGTTAGCGTCGTTGACTACGCCGGCGCGCAGTAAAACCCAGCTGTTCATCCTTTTACACAGTAAAGAAAGTGGTTGGTAGATAAATGGGTACTCTAGGTGGCCTATTGGTTAAGACGCTGGGCTGCTGATGGGGCGTGGTTCGGATTCCACGTTAAACTGTTTGTCTAAGGTGGAGTGAAAAGCTTGACCTTCGTCAGAATGAACAATTCGGGCGGAAGCTAACCAAAGGTTACCAAAGGTATTGACGATTGGTTAGGTTAAGTCGTAATATTTTCGTTATTTTTAACGTTTTATTTGATGGCTTCATTTAAAAAATGTCTCTTAAAGATCCTAGTGTAGTTTACGATCCGCAACTTTGACCAAGTGTAGTTTGTGTCCCCTTTTGTGTCAAGGGGACGTAAACTACACTTGCTCCAGAAAAAGCTTTATTATTTATAAATTCCTAGACTAATCCTTATTATCTATATAATAATAATAATAATAATAATAATAATTGGGAGAGTAATTAAAAGATTTCATTGGATGATAACTTCAAAATCTTAAATTAAATTTTAATTGAAAAACCTGTTTAATTTCTTTTATTTTTAACTTAATTTTTTAACTATTTTAATGTTTATTTATTAACTTATTTTTTGCTCTAATTTTAAATGTTAATTTGGGGTAATTATAATTCGTCCTTAAATGCTAAGATAAAATACAGCTTACCTGTCTTTAATTAGAAATTTAACAGGTAAATGCCATTTATCAAGGGCGTACAGTTGATCTATTATTAATTATAACATTGTTTGTTTCTGGAATAGTATTTACTATTTACTAATAGATCAACTGTACGCCCTTGATAATTGGTTAGGTTAAGTCGTGATATTTTCGTTAGTTTTAACGAAAATATTCTGTCAAAATTGGTGGGGGGGGGGGGGGGGGAGATAACCTACAAGTACCAGAATAATAACTATTAATATTGGTAATAGTAATAATAATAATATTAATGGTGGTGATAATGGAGGAGATTAGGGTGATAAAAAAAATCAATGATATTTGCAGGAATGAGGACGAAGGGACTAAACTGGATTATAAGTGTGTATATTTATAGTAAATCGCGGCCGCAAAACAAAGGAAAGGTAAGGTATTAAAAGTTTGCCACAATTTGACTCTGAAGTTGGTTTTTGGAGATTATTAGACCATAAAATGTAGTCTTCTTTAAATTCTATTTAGTTTGAGTTTACAAAGACAATTTTTACGTGTTGAGTCTACAAATATATCTAAAAAATATTATTCTAAACGAAATACAGGCTTGTATACGGACAGTTTGCGATTGCGAATATACGTGGTTTTTGGTCCAGTTTGTGTACAGCAAGGCTAAAGTAGTACGAGTGTGACTATGATTGAAGCAAGTAAATTTGTGCTGCCTTAGGAAGGAAACACAAATTTGAGGTGCATCTTGCTCCTGAAGAATCACGTACTAGGAATTATAATAACTGGAGGTGTCTGCAATATAAACTAACGAAAATTGCGATAAATTGAATATGGTTACGGATGTTCGTGGGACTAGATGAACACGGAGCATTGTTGCTTTCAGTGGTGATGAATCACGTACGAAAGCTTCGTCAGTACTTTGACCCCCTATTTGCTTGGTAATGCTGCTGCGAGCTGCTCTTACCCTGAAATGGGCGTATGGGCAGAATGGTGCTCAGTATAAAAAGATGTTTGACTCTTCATACTTCCACTTATATATACTCGATGCATTCATGGTTTGTGTGTATATACTGTGCACACACACACACACACATTATATATATATATATATATATATATATATATATATATATACTTATGAAAAGTCCTGCCAAAATAAAAGGAGAACCAGTCAGAGAAATCAGTGGACAAGAAAGTATCACGTGTGAAAATTGTTTGTAGCTCGTTAATTGAAGAGGTCTGGCATGGTGCTTAGTATATATGATCATTTACCCATAACTGCGTCATTGGACTGTCAGTATGTGGTTATAAGGTTAAGTACATTGTTGTGATTCTTGGGTCTGCAAGTTCCTCATATCGTCACATAGTTTAGTTAGACAAAATTGGGCTTACATGGACACGTGGCTCGACAAAACCTCTGCTTACAGGCTACAGCTGCCAGTGTAAACCGAAGATTAACATATGGTCAGTGAGTATTCCCTTTAGCCTGCCGGATAGGAGTTAGGACAACTCCGTGTCCTAACTCCGTGTCTCTGTCTGATGTTCTGCACTCGCCAGTGAAGAAAACAGATAAATTAGAAAGTGTTGGCAGCATGGATTGGGAGAAAAGTTAAGAGTGAATAAAGAGTTGACCCAGAAATAAAGATCTGCCATTCTGTATGAGGTATAATTTCTAATTTTTCGTGGAACCTGGAGTATACGATGTGACCAAGGTCACAAAGGGCAAGTCTCGTGTAAAGAAAGGGAGAGCTGCAAAGACCACTGTCCCCGTGTCACCATTCTTAATTCATTTTTTGAGATAGACCAGATAGTCCATCGGTGGACGGTGAACGATAACTTACTAACTGACAATAATGAAGCGAAAACTCCTTCATGTTTATGGATAACACAGTATTAGTATATTATATTAACACTTCATGATGTTTGAACTCAAAATAGTTAATTCTTTGGTGACGACTTGCTGTGACCGCTTTTTTAGCCAGACTTAGTTTTAAAACGATAACTTTTCAATTTCAAGTGACAGCAACTGTACTGGCGAAGGTGTACCAGGGCGTGAAACATCAGCTCTCTTACGACATCACAGATTGTAGCTTAAAGCTGGACAAACATGCTGTCAGCGATTCCACCATCATGGAGATGATGACTTTGGGTCAGACAAAAGCGGAGGCCATCACAACGGCAGTTTTAGGATTTAAATCTTTGGATAATGTTCTCCGTTCTTGTACAGGGTGTTCGAAAAGTCCCGTCACCCCCTACAAAATGTACATATTGTAATACCAATTTTATTTTTGTGTGATTAATTGTATTTATATGTGGTAGGTGTAACTTAAGAAACAAGTCACTAGCAACAATTACTTTAATTACAGTAAATACAGTTACTAATTACAGTTACTAATCAAGAATATCTGTGTGCGCACCATCATTTTCTGTATCGATTAATTCATTAATAAATGACGGGCGGTATGGTCTCATGTCGAGATCTTTTGTCATGTGATCTCTCATTGTGGATATGGGGACTGCAAGTTCTTGTGATCGTTTCCGAAGTGATTTTTTCGGTGACCGAGCCACCGATGCAAATCACACCTCCACATTGTTCTGCTCGCGTTGTTGGTCTTCCCGACCGTGGTCTGTCCTTGATGGAGCCAGTTTCAAACAGCTTTTTCTCCCAGCGTAATACCCTCTTGTTTGGTGGTGCAGCCTTATTGAATCTTGTGTTGAAATCATTCTAGATATCATGCATCGTTTTGCCAGTATGTGACCTTTCATGAACCCATGTGCTCATCACTATCCTTTCCTCCAGAGTGTAAGTGGACTGGTCTGCCATTGTTCACACAACTCTAATACCTGGAAAAGAAAAAAAAAATGTCAATGAATCACATATAAATTAACCACACAAAAGTAAAATTGGTATTACAATATGTACATTTTGTAGGGGGTGACAGGACTTTTCGAACACCGTGTACAGAATATGTACCCTAATGTGGATGTGAAGTTTTTTTTTTGCAAAGTGATGAATCTGCAACGTTTGACGCTGAATCGCTGATGCAGTTATTAACCGTATGAAAAAGCTTGGGTTACCTGCTGAAAACATAAAGGTAAACTTTGTAAAAATTCCTTCACTGTATAAGCTTTTACATAACCAGAAGGACAACATTTTAAAAGCTAACTGTACCGCACATATTGTACACAACGCATGACGAAATCCCAATAATTGTTTGGCAGCGGGTGCAGAAAATGTCGTGAAAGTGTATCCACACTTTTTTGCACTGTTTTACACTGCCATAAAACGGGCTGAATTATTGAGAATGTTTGTGACTGTGTACGTATTAACGTATATAATGTCTTGAGAAATACACCATCCAGATCGCTGTTTTATTACCAACCGTACAGAGACCCTAATGCAATACCAGAGGGATTTGAATTAAATGCTGCCATTACCTCGAGTATAGGAAGGTTAACACGTAAAACACTTCTGAATGCGAAAGCACTGTTTCCTAGGTTGTTTAAATATATAACAAGTTGCGTAAACTATTATCCCGTCGTAGTACGGTGGTTGCCCTCGCGAATCCAACTCAAGAAAGATTGGGTTCAAATAATGGTGGGGCAATTATGTGTGTGTGTGTGTGTGTGTGTGTGTGTGTGTGTGTAAGAGCGAGAGAGAAAGAGAGACACGACTATGCCCTTAGTTATATTTCTGAATAGTTGTACAATAAATAACAATTTTCTTTCAGAGAAACTAAAATAGCCTAAACATAAAAATTAAGCTTAAATAATTTTATTTCTCCATTAATTTTCATATGTTTTGTACGTTTTATTAATCGATACAAATACTGTAATTTGTTTACATTTAATAGTTTCTTGAAAAAGGATTGTTCGCTGAACTGTTCTACTGGGGGGGGGGAGAAAAGTAAATAGACACCGTGATGATTGTCCTGAAGAACAATTAGCAAAGTTACTCAATGGAATGCCAAAACGTGTGTCAGTTTTACATAATAAAAAGAGAAAAGTAATACGATTCTACAGGGTGATTCACTCTTGGTAGCCCCAGCGAATATATTAGCGATACTCTAGGGCAGTGCTATTCAAACTACTTTTTGCTTGTACCCCTTGGACAATTTCATCAATCACCTGGTAGTGGCTGGTAACCCCACATCTTTATCCCCTAAATATTTATCCATGAATCTAAAAATATAGAATCACAATTAGATATATTTGCAACATTAAGTATTCAGAATGCTGATATGAGAAAATAACAAGTAGAAAATGAGAGTAAATTAGAGATTATGTGAATTCGAGCAACACACATACACAACGTATGAGGAAAATAGTTTATTAATGTAATTTAATATAAATTCTTTGAATTCTTTATTAAAATAACTTAAAGAAAATGAAAGGTGAACTAGATGGAGGACCTTATTGGTAACTAAGATATGACAAAGATTTGGCTGGTACCACTTTCAGGGCCTTCTGATACCACTAGTGGTATTGGTACCACACGTTGAATACCACTGCTCTAAGGCAACCAGGGAGTGAGTCACCCTGTAAATATATTGATTCAATAAATCTGTTATTATTTATCGACCTTTAATATCAAATAAAAAAAACAAAAAAAAACTGAAGGTGTCTATTTACTTTTGTCACCCCTCTGTACATTTGAAAATAATATTTCATTATTTTTAAAATATTAGAAACAAACTGAAGGATTAGATTAAAATTGATTAGGTTAGGTTAGTATAGGTTAGGTTAAACTAAGTTTATTAGACTGTCGATAGGATGTTCCGTTGAAGATATGTTTATATAAGTCCTAATTCCTAATTCCTGATTCCTGATTCCCAATTCCTTATTCCCATTAATAACACAGGTCAACAAAAAAACTTTTTTTCGTTGCCAAGGAAATTCGTACGAATTTAAGGTATTTTGGGGTTGCTGAATTCCAAAATGAAAGTAATTTTTCCGATTTGGCTCTAGTTCTTGAGATAATGAATACCCTCAATTAATAGGAAACGTAACCATAACGCGTGCATATGGGAAACTACCGGAACAGTCTAGATGGTGAGACCGAATAAAATGCCATTATGTATTTCATGTGTTTACTTTTGTATGATTTGAGACAATTTCAATGCGATTTGTAAGTAGGCTCCGCCTGAACATTATATTTTTTGCATTTTTACGTGTTTCAATGGGGTACCAATTATCTCATAAATTAGAGCCAATCTAGCAAAACCGATGTCATATTCGGAATCAGCACCACAAAGTTACCACAAAATCACTCTAATATGATTGGCAATAAAATGAGTGTTGACCAGTGTAATAAGACTAATATTTATATGTGAATAAAAAGATTCCAACAACGTTATCACAACTGTGTCCTGACAGTCTAACATTGCGTCCGTAAACCATCCGTATTTGTTCTGTTCTAAACTGACCGGAAATGAAGATCATGTCCGAAGGGAACTTGAGGAATCGTAAAGAATGAAGACACGATATGGTCATTGTTGGTCCTCCACACATCACGATCTGTTCAGAAGAAGGTTTGAAATAGAATATATATATATATATATATATATATACAGGGCCGGATGTAGAAGTTGCGAGGCCCTAGGCAGATCTAGAAATTGCGAGGCCCTAGGCCTATATATATGAAAATATGGACTTAATTATCGGTACTATACCAGCAATATTAGAATCCCGCATAGACAGAACTATGCCAGCACTTAAAAATTAAACCAAACTAAAATAATCACGCATGGAAATTGTATAAGAAATATAAATAAACCATACAAATAAGTATAAATTATAATATGAATCAAGATTTGTATCGAAAATATAAGACAACGATTTCTAAGATTTATATAATATTATAGGTAATAACTTTCCATAGTATACAAACGTCTTTCATATGTGATGTATAAGAGATGTTGACATTTCATTTTTTATAATAGTGAGCGATCGACTTAGGCTAAATATTAATGCTTTAATATTTGGTTCAGATGCTCCTTGAATATTACAGCAATGCTTTTCTACTTTTCTTCGAGCTAAACTCTTCAATTAATTGAGAATAATCTAATGAATTTGTTATATCGTTTTCTATTGATAACATAGCTAATGATTGCAAGCAATCTCGCTCGAGACATGGTGGAACGCAAATATGTTTTAATAAGTTTGAGACGCAAGAAACTTCTTTCAGCCGAAGCAACAGTAACTGGGATGGTTAATACTATTCGAAGTGCAACATAAACATTAGGATAAATTTCACTTAGTTGTTTTTGCACTATATAAACAAGGGCATTTCCGAGATCTGTTTTCTCAGGTATAAATCTGCAAAGTACTTTAAGTTCTTCATAGAGTTCTAAATAATTAATATCACTTGAACAGAACGCGCAAAACGGCTTGAGCGAGGCCCCCTTTGGCGCGAGGCCCTAGGCGATCGCCTAGTTCGCCTATAGCTAAATCCGGGCCTGTATATATATATATATATATATATTATATATATGAGTCGTCGCGGGCACAATGATGAATGTGCCAAAACAAAGTTTTGAGGAAAACGGTTTTAAAGTTTGTGAAAGTTTAAATACTGTACTCATAACTTAATTAAAATAGATGTAATTCGATGGGGTTTCTTTTAATTTTATGCATAATTTTATCAACATTGAATGAGTGAATAATTAAATGCTAAAACAGAAGCGCTTAAAGTTTTTATAAGGTAAAATAGCAATAAGGGTATAAAGATTAGAAGATTATAGCAGAAACTTTATAAAGAATGGACGAATTTTGATTGTTTTTGTTGCATATTTGCAGTAATACAATGACAAATACGCCAAAAGACAACCTGGTACATGATAGAGAAAAGGTTGAAGTTTATTATGGCACAGAGAACGGACTTTTCGCCCGTTGGTTGATTCGTCATTGTGTGCGCGACGCCTCATATTATATATATATATATATATATATATATATATATATATATATATATGTCTCTTCTGTAAACTTAAATTAAATTTTTATTGGAGAACTATAGAAACTACACAAATATCAACAAACTTCATCTTTTTCGCTTTTTAACTTCGCTGTTGCGAAAATAGCCACGACGTATCCTTATTGACAAGTTGCATCGATACTCTCTCAGTGGAAAGGATAACTGACAGGGGTAGATTTCCACTTCTACCGTTATCTTAACAACAGAGAAGCTTTCAGCCATGTTTAGGATTTACTTAAATACAGGTGTTAAATAATACCAAACAGATTGTTTCATACAATTATGTAAAAGTTTTATCAAATGCTCAGGCAAAGATCCTCGATTTTGTCTCATTTTAACTATCGGAGAAGCTCCTGACGATTGGGAGAACGAAGTGGGGTTTGTGGATTTTGAAATGCTGAACAAAAACGTCACAAAACCAGACGGAGTGAAGCATAAAGTGAGTTGTTGATAATTATAATCGTATATCCAAAAATGTTTAAAAAATTTAGATACAAAATCTAAAAAGGATTTAAAAAAGGATTTAAATATATAAAAAAAAGATACTTACGTATTAACGGGGGGGCCACCACATATTGATGATTGGTTAGGTTAAGTTGTAATATTTTCGTTAGTTGAAAATTTCTAATACATCATATTTTTTAAATAGCAATATTTAATATTAGAAATTTTCAACTAACTAAAATATTACAACTTAACCTAACCAATCATCAACATGTGGTGGCCCCCCATTAATACATAAATACCCCCAAAAAATGTCTTAATATCTGACGCAAAACCATTTAACTCTTTAACAACGGAATTTTTTGTAGGTTTAATTTATGAATCCGTGTATTTGAAATGTTACCAATTTGTACCAGCCGTCCATAAAGGGTTAAATTTTTTGTGAATGTAAAACGTTTTACGAGTTTTTTAGACAATGCAGATTAAAAATTAAATACAAAATATAAAACGAATTTGGAAAATAATTTAAAGAAACTACGAACACTTTTTGAAAATTAATTAAATACAAAATGTAACATAGTATTTCACACTTAACAATACAAAGTATAAAAGATGAAGCCTGTAAACAGAAGCAGAATGCATCAATTTAAATACAAATATAAGTGCAGTACGAGTTAAAAAAAATATAATAATTTGGGTAAAAGGTGAAACTGTTCTCTGACAGGCACGTTATATATCGCTTGCAAAGTTTGCAAGTTTCCAAATTTCAAAACTTGCAAACACTGCACCCTCAATAACATATCACCCCAAACTATTTCATTGGTCAGCAGATGGCGCTTGAATAAAAATGAGAAATTTTAAAATTAGCTTTCATTATTTTTTAAATATATTTTGATTTAACCCTTTAACGACGAATATATGTTTATTTAAACCAAAAAGTATAAGTTTTATTGTTATTCAAAACTAAATATTAATTCCGATTAATTACAATACATTTTTATAAGTATTTGGTCAGAACTATTCGACATAAATCCTTCGTGTCAACCAGACTGTTTAGGCAGTGTTCAAAATTAAATGCAGCTAAACCCTCTTTCCGTCCTCCTTCCTCTCAGATAGATTTAAAAACTAACATTGCGATTTATATAATTTAAGATCCGGTTAAGTTAGCAAAGATTCAAAAGTTACTAGTCTCCATTTTTGTTTATTATACATTCATAAGCCTTTTCTATATATAAACAGTGATGCAGCTCAGTTTCAACTTGTTTTGATAAGCTTTGCAAAATTAAATGTTTTTCACACCAAGAACTTACAGTAACATTATCATACGTATACAACATTATCATGATAAATATCTTAAGGGTTAGTAGTGACCTTAATGCGTGACCTTCGTAGGGCTGAATGTACCTTAACGTGCTTCGCAGGAGCCCTACTGAAAGGATTTTCGAAATCGGTGTCTTGATGAGGATGATTGATGGGTTTCGAACTCTCTTCTATCTCTACATCTTCACCAACGCTTCTAAGAAGTTCTTTCTTCTCTTCCAAAGTCATTTTGTTCACTTCTTGGTGAACCCTTTGTTGATTCGAAATTTTATCCCTGCAAAATTCCACCAAAGCTTCGTCAGTCAGACTCCTGATTTGTCAGCCAGACTCCCTTTCGTCAGCCAGACTCTTTACTGAGCGGACGCATTCCCTGGGCTCTCTGATATTGTTTCTATTTTTGGATATTAATGATAAATTTACTGTTGGAAAGTTCTGAATTTTATATACTTGCGCTTATATTCACATTGTTATAGTTAAGTAACTGAATATTAGTGGTTTTTAGTGATTTAGAAGTTTTCATAGCGTGCCGGCTTAATTTAATTTAAACTTGTGATGGTTATAAACGTTAACTACTTTAACTTGCGCGATGTCGTCGCAGAAAGCGTCGTGTGCTAGGTGTGTGGTTAATCGGAGGTATACTGATTTTAGAAATTACAACGGTGGTCCTATAGCGATTACCGAGAGATCGGATTGTTTCTTTTGTGAGTTAAGTGAAGAGATAGTTGATTTAAAACGTAGTGTACGCGGGGTGACGGGAAGACTTGCAACGCTTGAAGAGGGCAGGGGTAGGCTTACAGTTGGCGAAAGCCGAACCTATACTAATGTTGAAGGCGTTAGTAAGTTGAAGGGTGAGGCTAGGAACCTAGTTTCTACAGGGTGGGCCGTAAGTTTCCATACATAGGAAAAATTAAACGTTTGTTTTTATGTTTCAGATACCCTAAGAATATGCGTTTGACGTAAGATCTTGTTTACTGATGAAGCAAATTTTTACGTCAATGGAGAGGTTAATCGGCAAAACATACGTTATTGGAGTAATGCTAACCCTAACTGGCTGAGTCCGACGAAGATGCAAGGTGCCGGTAAAGTGATGGTGTGGGCCGGGATATGGGGTGACAGAATTATTGGACCAATTTTTGTCAGTGGAAATCTTAATGCCGAAAGGTATCTTAACATGTTGCAAGAAGAGATTTTCCCATCCCTGCTAAACGAGGAAGGTAACTTCCCAGTTTACTTCCAGCAAGATGGAGCTCCACCTCATTATGGTCTTCACGTGCGTCGGTATTTGGATCAGCAGCAGTTTCCGGATGCTTGGATTGGTCGGCGTGGTCCTGTGGAGTGGCCTCCCAGATCCCCAGATCTCACCCCCCTTGATTTCTATCTTTGGGGGCACTTGAAGGCCATGGTGTATCAGGAAAAGATACGAGACATAAATCATCTAAAGGAACGTATCACCAACGCCATTACAAGCATAACGTCAACTGTGCTAATGCGTGTTCATCAACAGTGGGGAACACGTATTGAAATGTGTTTTCAAAACAATGGCAACCATGTAGAGCATATTATATAAATAAAAATGGTTGTCCATAAAAAAAATGTTTATTTTTCCTATGTATGGAAACTTACGGCCCACCCTGTAGTATAGGTACTTTATCGGGAAGGTTAGAGTTGACGAAGGGGTTAAGATAGGCCCGAGATTAGTAGACGGGGAGAGATTTAGAGTAGTTAAGGGTGGAGCTAGGCCACGTGCGTTAGGTGAATGGAATCTCCTCCTATCAGGCTTCGAACCCTATCGCCCAGTTGGATAGGGATGTGAACGAGGGGGAAACGATTTTAATTGGGGACTCCTTAGTGCGTCATATGGACAGAGCTGGGCATTTGCGGCATATTTTGCGGTACTGCGGTACTACCGCAAACCGCAAACCGGAACCGCATAACGCAGTACCGCAAAGGATCGCTGAAAATACCGCAGTACCGCTACCGCATTCAAATTTCCGCGTACCGGTTTGGTGCCGGTTTGGTAGTTTGGTAGTACCGCAGTACCGCAAAATATGCCGCAAATGCCCAGCTCTGCATATGGATAAGGAGTTCGTTGAACGGAATCCAACCACGAGGAGGAGGGTCTATCTATCAGGGGCCAGGGTTGACAGAATTAGAGACGAAGTAGATAGGATTGATGTTGCCTCCCGTCACTCTGTTGGTGACGATGGTAGGGGGCAACGACTCGTATAGGCCCGATACGAGAGTGCCTGAACTTTTGGAGAGATACAGGGAGTTAATTTGGTCCCTGAAGGCAAGGTCAGATAGGTCTTTAATTCTAGGTATTACCCCTAGGCACGGTTTAGGATGACATCAAAAACAATATTTTTGAACACTAAGCTAGAAGAGATTGTGCTCAGGAAAATGTACCCTTCGTAAAGCTGTGGTCAGAATTTAGTGATCCTTGCCTTTTTATAAAAGATGGAGTGCATTTCAATGAAATAGGGAATGCTAGGCTAGGTAGGTTAATCGATGAGAACGTTTGAAAGTTGTATAGGTCGAAGCCCTCTTTAAACGTTAAGTCCGGGAAACGCCGGCCCGACGTGAAAAATAGTTTAAAACGCCGATTCTTGGTAAAAAATAATTTAAACATCAAGGGCGTACAGTTGACCTAACCGGGCATTCAATTAACTGAACCGGGCATTCAGTTGACCTAACCGGTTAATTGGTTAACTGAATGCCCAGTTATGTCAACTGAATGCCCTTGTGATTGGTTAGGTTAAGTTGTGATATTTTCGTTAGTTTAAACGAAAATGACGAGAGCAAAAATGCATAATAAACAGTTTGGTAGTCCCGATAATACGTAACTACCCGATAATTTATTCCGGGAACTACGATATAGTTGTTATAACCGAAACGTGGTTAAATACCGTGACTCGGGACTTGTTGGGAGAACTTGATATAGCAGGTTTTAAACTTTTTACTAATGATAGGTTACAGAGGATTGGTGGCGGCGTTTTGTTGTACAGTGCTTACAATAAGTCTCGCGCCTCTGTCTCGTCCCAAGCTAGTCTGTTAGGTATAAAATGGGCGGTCCTTATGGCAGCGGAGGTGTGTTCGGATTGGTGCACATAATTGCTCTAACCCCATCAATGACGTCCATTATTACGTCACTTCTGCTATATTTTAGTGTTTAAAATACAAATGATTAAGAAGCAGAATGACCAAGTTTCGGGATGTTGGGATGGTTATGGAGCAATCCTAGTCATATATACTGTAGACTATAAAGAACGACTAATTCGGAAAATATCCCAAACCATGGCATGATGCCTAAGTTATTTTGACGCAGGTCTAAATTATTTGCTCAAATGCAATGATTGATATTAAGTAATTGTTGGGAATTGTTGTCAATATTGTTGTTTGTGATACATATCCTACGTGACCAATTCCTCAGTGAACCTCTCACGCGCTCGCATTTCGAGGAAGTTACGGTCGTCTCACTAATAGATAGTTTATCCATTGTTTTAAGTGGTAACCTATTCCATCTATGAAAGTCATTAGTCTAAAGCAAGACTGGTGGGCCGTGAATCAGAGAAATTTGCATTTGATTTGTTCATCGTAATTATTACGTAATATAGTATACTGTATATAGTAATATATAAGAGTTTATTGGTAGCATATCATATGACAATTCCCATAACCATGTGATGGCCTCGATGTTGCCAGTTTTTATTTTTTCCTGAAACTATTACCTTCTCATAGTTTGTTTCAACAATGCATATATTACACTGGGGAACAAAAAAAAAATTTTTTTCTTGGTGCCTGAGATTTTAGACCTTATTCTGGATATTTTCATGCCACTGATTCAGAAACTATCATCCATTTTGTTCTAGCAGCTCTAGTTTTTGAGATATTGCATACGTCATTACCTACTTTATTACCCTTCTGGAACGGTATTATGAGTTGCTCGTAAATCTAAATGCATCTGTATAATTAAATTGTAGCTATGATTTTGCTGATGTTGCTGTTTTGCATGTGTATTGTACATGTACTAACGTGAATTCTTTCCCGTTACAGGTGTTGACATGGCTTCATCACGAAGAAAGTGTTTAAATCATCCAGATGTGTTTTGTTATATCTGCGGAGAGTACACGTTCATTGAACAGAGAAAAACTATTACTGATTTTGTGAAAAAAGCTTATTTTGCCTATTTCAAAGTACAACTAGCGGACCAAGATAAGCCATGGGCTCCTCATGTTGTGTAAAACGTGTACGGAGCATCTGCGGCAATGGACCAACGGAAAGAGGAGGTGCCTGAAATTTGGTATACCAATGGTATGGAGAGAACAGAGAAACCACAGTGATGACTGTTACTTTTGTTTGGTGAATATAAAGGGCATCAATGGACGTAACCGGAGTAAATGGACGTATCCTGACATAGACTCAGCTAGACGGCCTGTTTCACATTCAGATGAGATACCTGTCCCATCATTCAGCCATCTTCCAGAGCTCCCTCAAGAAGATGATGAATCTGCTACTGACAAAGAAAGCATATGTGGGCAAAATGACAGTGATTTCGAAGGACCGTCATCAGTTGCAGAAGGTTTTAGTCAACACGAATTAAACGACCTCATAAGGGACTTAAGTCTTTCGAAGAAATCGTCTGAATTGTTAGCTTCCAGGCTGGGAGAAAAAAATTTACTGCTGCCGGGAACCAAAATCACGTTATATCGCGACAGAGAAAAGGATTTACTGCCCTTCTTCTCAAAAGAGAACGATTTAGTTTTCTGCAACAATGTGCGCGGATTGCTGATGAAAATGGGCATATCGGAATACACACCAAGTGAATGGCGGTTATTCATAGATAGCTCCAAACGGAGCCTAAAATGTGTTCTTCTACACAACGGCAACAGATACAGATCAATCCCAATTGGTCACTCAGATAACCTCGGTGATCTAAGCGAGGAACAGGGTGAACGATTTCACCAAGAACTAAGGACCATGGAAGAACGGTACCGCGGACGATGGGATACTCACATGATGGCAGATTACTGCTGGAGCATCCAACGCGAATGTCCTGGCACATCTCATCGCAAGAAATCTCAGAAACGCGGTTTATGTGAGATGTCTCAATGAAAGAACTTTTTTTGCCGTTCGTGTCTCAAGCTTGTTTGAATTTAAGAAATATTTTTCGTACCTTATGCTTGTTTGATGTTAATACACTATTTTTGCTGACATTCATCATACTTTTGTATTCAATTGACAACAACAGTGATTGCCAGTCAGCAATTATATAATATTATATACATTATATAGAAATATATATAGATATATATCATATCTTGATAAGCAGAGCTGATGGAGAAAAACTAATGTCATTTTTAGAATCAGCGACCTCAATATTCCCAGAAACAGGTCTAACATCTAAGTCACCAAAAGTTGTGTTCCCCAGTGAATTATTTATCATCTCCACGAGCGTAGACATTGCAAGAAAAGATTCTAACTAAGGATAAGTAAAGTTCTTTCGTGGTCACAATATATGCTTTTATAGATGTCAAACATCAAAATATAATAAAATTCTATATAAATATATATTCGATACACATTTACGTCATGGCTTTAAGCGGCATAGAAGAGGCCAGATTGTAGGGAATGTTTGGTGTTCGACGTAAGCTCTCCCAACTATTCCTCGTGTGAGCTAAAAGTGCTTCAAATGTTCTTTCATTGCGTTGCTCCCATTCGTTAATCATTATTGCCCAAAGGTTTTCAATCGGATTCATATCAGGAGAACGTGGTGGCAGAATTAGATTAATAATCTCTGGCTCCCTTTCCTCCTCCCTTCGTAATTCCCTACCCAACCTCGTTTCCTTCGACATAGCAACGCTTACCTCCATCCTCATTCCACTTCCTTCATTAAACCTATTATCGCTTTTACTGTCCCTTCCTTCCATCCTTCAATGCCAGCGTTCTTAAACCTAGCACATAAATTATATAATATGGAATCTAACACCTTAGATCTCTACGCATTCATGTTACTTGAGGACGCCTGTGTCTTAGGGGAATCTAAGTGTTGAGAGTGGGCTTGAGGGGTAGTCTATAGATTACTACAGATGACCTTGAACGCTCCAACTATTTAAAAATGATTATTTATTACGCACATCATATGGCATAATACACACATGAATTTAAGTATCTTACACTATAGGAATGGAATTGAATCCTACCAGAGTTAAAAAGTCGCAAAATATGATAGATTAGTTTGTATTAAGAGGTTACTAAGAGAAAAGGATTTGGGATAGAGTGGAAGGCAGAGAGTATATTTTCTCGAGTTTCGGTTATTATTAACGTTATATGGATACATTGCCATGCGGTGTGATGAGAGAGAGAGAGAGAGAGAGAGATTTACAAGGAGTTACAAGGAAAAGAAGTACCTCAAAAGGCCTTGCGGCCCATACCGAGGAGGTACCAATGGCAACGGGTGCCAGGAAAATTTTCTACACCCTCAAATAGTGTGCAAGATTTGGTCTAACCTTTTCTTGAACTGATCCACAGAGGAACTGTTCACAACTTCTGAAGGTAACCTGTTCCACGTGTCACAGATCTTATACGTAAAGTAATCCCACACACACTAGTCCTAAACCGCTTCAAATCCAACTTCCAACCATTGTTGCGAGTTGGGTTATCATTTAAACTAAACATGCTTCTAAAATCGACATCGTTGAACCCGCGTAAGAACTTGAAAACCTCGATCAGTTGACCGCGCAGCCTCCGAGTTTCCAGCGAAAACAAGTTCAGGGGCGTAACCGTCGATTGTAGCCCATATGTAACGGAAGGGATTAACTTTGTGGCCCTCGCCTGCACTCGCTCCAGCCTCTCAATATCTTTCCTGAGGGTGGGCGACCAAAACTGCACAGCATATTCCAGTGCGGCCGAACCAGGGAATTGTACAAAGAGCACAATCTCCTTGTTCCGAAACTGAAATTGCCTCCTGATATAACCTAACAGCTTCTGGGCTTTCTTTTCAACCTCTACGCACTGTTTGGTAAATTTAAGGTCGCTGCTAATTAACACACCCAAGTCCTTTTCCAAATCAGTCGCCTCGATATTACTCCCCAACATACTTTGCATTTACCCAAGTTAAACGGCATTTGCCATTTTTGGACCACTCTCCTATCCTACCTAGGTCCGCACGCAGTTCCTCGATCGCTTCGGGCGTCCCAACATTGGCCCCAAGCTTGGTGTCATCAGCGAATTTGGCGATCCGACTGACGATGCCACCGTCGATATCATTTATGTAAATGATAAACAACAGTGGCCCCAAAACGGAACCCTGAGGAACCCCACTAGTGACCGAGGCCCAACCCGAACTAACCCCTTTAACTACAACCCTTTGCCGCCTATTCTTCAGCCAGTTTTCAATCCACCTACCTACTTCCCCACCGATACCCAGCGCGCGCACTTTCGCCATTAGCCGGCGGTGAGATACCTTATCAAAGGCTTTCTGAGAGAGAGAGAGGATGGAGAGAGAGTTACAAGGAGTTACAAGGACAAGAGGAAGCCTCAAAGACCTTTCGGTCCACTCTGGGAGGTTCCTGTTATTAAAAGTTTATTTTTCTTTCAACTATCCTAGCAGTAGTAGAAAACTGGATAGAAAAATAGAAGGCTCTCTCCCCACCCTCCGCTCCCTCCCTGCCAGAGGCAGGTACGGAAAAATGTTGAAGAAAATACCTTGACCCTGGAAAAGTAGCCAAGGAAATTTTAAGGAAAGTGGAGAATATATAAATAGCTCTATATTTAGCTTGCTCACAGAGACACCATGCAAGCGAACTCCTGCAGAGTTTTCTTATGCTTTACTCTTAAACTATGAGAGTATTCAGTACTTTGTCTAGCCTATTTTTAAACACATTTACACTTTGACTGGAAACAACCTCTGAGGGAAGTTGGTTCCAGATATTAACTATTTTATAGGAAAAGAAATTTCCGCAGATAGAGGTCCTAAATGTCTTTAGTTCCAGTTTAAACCCATTATTTCTTGTCGGATTGGCATTAAGTGAGAATAAGTTCCTGTAATCTACCCTGTCTATTCCTTTGAGCATCTTGAAGACTTGAATAAGCTGACCTCGCAACCTCCTCGTCTCTAAGCTAAACAGATTTAGGCGCTCCAATCTCCGTTGGTAGCTTTGCATTCTCATTGAAGGGATCAATTTTGTAGCCCTTGCTTGTACTCTTTCTAACCTTTCTATGTCCTTCCTGAGGGATGGAGACCAAAACTGCGCACAGTATCCCAGTTGAGGTCTGACTAGAGAATTATAGAGAGACATTACAGTCTCCTTGTTCCGAAACTGGAACTGTCTTTTAATATAACCTAATAATTTTAAGGCCCTCTTTTCGACTTCTGCACAGTGCTTCGACGGTTTCAGATCGTTGCTGATATAGACTCCTAAGTCTTTCTCTAGATCGGTCTCAGTCAAGTTCCTTCCCAAGAGAGAGTAATCGGTCTTCGGGTTTTTATAACCTATGTGCATTACCTTACATTTGTCCAAGTTGAATGGCATCTGCCAAGTAGCAGACCATTCGCCCAACCTGTCAAGATCGTTCTGAAGCGTTCTTACGCCCTCCTCAGTACCTACACTACTTCCTAATTTCGTATCGTCTGCAAATTTGGAGATTGCACTTAGAAGCCCGACGTCTATATCGTTAATATAGATGATAAAAAGTAAAGGACCCAGAACGGAACCCTGTGGGACACTACTGGTGACCGGCACCCACTCCGAAGCCACTCCATTTATTACCACTCTCTGCTTTCTATCTTTTAACCAATCCTCAATCCATTTGGAAACGAGCCCGGTGATTCCTAGTCCTTTGACTTTAGCTATCAATCTAGCGTGAGGGACTTTGCCAAAGGCTTTTTGAAAGTCGAGATACACTATATCTAATGCCCTACTTGCATCGTACAGTGTATGCATATTATGGAAAAACTCTAACAGGTTTGTCAGACAGGATCTATGTCGCCTAAATCCATGTTGAGAATAAAAAATTAGATTGTTAGATTCAAGGTGATACACAATACGTTTTGTAATGATGGATTCCAACAGTTTGCCGACAACTGATGTTAAACTGATCGGGCGATAATTACAAGGATTTTCCCTATTACCCTTTTTAAAGATAGGTGTTACATTTGCTAACTTCCAGTCAGTTGGAACTTTCCCTAACTCGATTGATTGTTTGAATATGGTTACTAAGTCGTCAACAACATTGTGGCTAACCTCTTTTAATACCCTTGGAAGAAATAAGTCGGGGCCAGGTGATTTGTATTTGTTCATCTTATCAATTAATTGCTCTACCTCATTTCTCGTAAAACTTATGGTCTCTACGGGATGGTCACCGTCATATGTAATCCGAGGACTTGGCACTTCTATTGTGTCTTCCTCCATGAAGACTGTAACGAAGCACTCGTTTAACGTATTAGCTATATCTTTATCACCGAATTTCAGTACGCCATTTCTATCTTTTAAGGGGCCTACAGAATTTTTAATTGGCTTTCTGCTATTAACATGGGCAAAAAATTCTTTAGGGTTAACTTTACAGAGTGAGGCAACTCTAGCTTCTTCATCACGTTTGGCTGATCTAATTAAGGACTTAACCCTCCTACGTAGGTTTATATAGTTTTCTGAATTAGTGTGGTTGAAATGCGACTTAAGTAGTTTGTAGGCTCTATTTCTTCCCGTAATAGCCCTCCTAATTTCGTTGTTAAACCATTTCGGTGACTTTGTTGACAAGGAAACCGTTTTAGTGGGTATAAAAGTGTTCTGTAATATTCTAAATTGATCCCTATATGAGCTCCAGGTGACACTGACATCCTCACTTATTGGAACTTCAAGTGTGTCTAAACTACTTCGGAAGCTTTCAAAATTTGCTCTCGAGAAATCCAGTCTTTCACGAGTCTTTTCGCGTGTATTAACCTGAACCCTGAGGTCAAACCTAATCAAATTATGATCGCTGTTACTTAAATTTTCACCAATAGTCAGGTTAGAGACTAGGTCATCTTCGTTCGTGAATATGAGGTCTAGTTTATTATTACCCCTAGTAGGCCCGTCAACCCATTGACTTAATAAGTTATCATCGGCAAATTCCAACAGTCTTGAGCCCTCAGCATCAGCTGTTTTGTTTTCCCAATTTACATTACCACAATTAAAATCACCAAAAATCACACTGATCTTATTATTCACTATTCTGCTTAATTTGTTATACAAGTTTATATCCTTATCAACGGGGTAGTGAGGTGGTCTATATACTAGAAGTAGCTGCACTACTTTATTATTTAGGTTTAGATCAACTCCCAACATTTCATGAGCAGATACGATATTACTGTTTATCGGGTGCAGGGAGTCCCGAGCATACAAAAGTACACCGCCGCCTTCCCTTCCGTTCCTATCTTGTGAAACATTTTGTAATCTACTATTTCAAATTCTCCTACAAAATCCCTTGATTCAGAATGAATCCAGGATTCCGTTATTCCGATGATATCAAAGTTCTCAGTTTTGACAAGCGCTATAAATTCCATTAGTTTATTTCTAATTGACCTAGCATTGAAGAGCACAGTTTTGAGTGATTTTAAGTTGTGGTTTTTCCTAACTGGCCTGAGTCGTTTCCCGACGCAGTTGAACTAACTACTGGGGGAGGGGACTAACTACTGGGGGAGGGGGACTACCTGCTGTTGGAGGGGGACTACCTGCTGTTGGAGGGGGACTACCTGCTGTTGGAGAGAGAGAGAAGAGAGAGAGAGTGTTATCTCCTGCATACTCTATATATAGGCTATCTATATACAGTATGTCTCTATATATAAATAGATAGAGTGATCGACACAATGATAATGTGGACATCATTGATGGGGTTAGAGCAATTATGTGCACCAATCCGAACACACCTCCGCTGCCATAAGGACCGCCCATTTTATACCTAACAGACTAGCTTGGGACGAGACAGAGGCGCGAGACTTATTGTAAGCACTGTACATTCGTAGTTCTCTTAGGGCTATCGAGGTTAAGATAGATTTTCCGGCAGCAATTAATGCAATATGCGTTGAAGTTAGGGCGCGTAGTATTAGCTTTAATTTCGTTGTTTATAGACCTCCCGTTCAACCCCTCGATACCGATACCAGATTTTACACACTTCTTGGTGACTTTATTAATAACCAGGATGGTATAATTGTCGGAGACTTTTACTGGTAATGATGAGGGTTTGAGACTGATTGAGTTTATGGAAGATAATTTTTTACGACAGATGGTTATCGAACCAACGCGCGGTGACAATATTTTAGATGTGGTGATGACGAACGACGAAAATATAGTCGAAGGTTTGGAAGTAGGCGAGAGTTTGGGACAGGTCCGGCGCCAGCCTATTTGGCGCCCTTAGCAGGACTGCAGCTGGGCCCCCACCCGCCTCCCACTTCACGATTGGGTTTGCCCACAAAGTAATCAAGGTACCATATTGAAGAAACTATTTGCCTTACACTGATCTATTTTAATTTGCTAATACATACATTTATTATAAAATTATAAAATCATTTCACAGTTCAAGAAAGTGTCATGACCAATCAAAACAGCGAGTAAAGCGAGGCATATGTAGTAACAAATCAGAACGCTCAAAAGTGCTAAAATATGCTTGCAAAAAGGACATATCTACTGTTTTTTCCAAGCAAGAAGGGCATATGTCACATAAAAACAGTTATTCGCTTATTGACGACTCCCGGAACTCATATTAAGCCGTAAATAAGCCGAGTCGCTTATTGACGACTCCCGTCTGTGCGCGCAACATTTTTAAATCGCTTATTTACGACTCCCGTCCCTAAAGGGTTAAAGGTCGTGATAGTGAAAATTCTATAATGACCCAATAAGATGAATAAGTTAATTATGTAAATATCAGTCAAGCTAAACTGGTGTACAGACGTCGTACAACCTTTCATCATTTGTCTATGCTTCTCATTCCTTCATTATTTTTTCATGTTGTCTTACATAATACTATCAGACGTGCACAGGGCGGGAGGCGCTGGCGCCCCCCAGATCTTTGGCGCCCTTAGCATTTACTAACCTCGCCTAATGGAAGCGGCGGCCCTGGTTTGGGATGTAGTGATCGCTAAATTATTAGGTTTAAGCTATTGATAGAAAAGAGTAAGGATAGTAACGTAATAAGTCCCTGATTTTCGGAAGGCTAATTTTGATAGTTTTGCGGACAGGATGAGAGTAGTGGACTGGGATAATTTATTTATGGGTAATGACACAAATTTTCATTGGGAGGCGTTTGAAGAAAGTTTTTTGAATATCGAAAGGGAGTTTATTCCGCGTAGGGCCAAGCGCGCTAGAAATCATGGTAGCCCCAAGTGGTGGACTAGGGAAATAGGCGAGTTCATAAACGAGCGTAACAGAGCGTATAGACTTAAGCGCAATGGCACGGTAGTTAACTTTAATAGATATATCGAGCTTAGATGTCAAGTTAAAAGATCTGTTAGGAATGCTAAGCGTAATTTTTAGATACTTGTAACTGCGGATAGTAAACATATATTCTGAAAAAGTTTTTTTGACTACGTCAATAATCGTAAGCCGATAAAAGATAAAATAGGCTCTCTAGTGGACGCTAACAGCTCTTTGGCTTCCGACACTCAGGCGATGGCGGATATTTTTAACAACTTTTTGCGACAGTTTTTACCATAGAAAACGTAAATAATGTCCTCGACGTGGACGATATGTTCCATTTAGCAGCATGACTATTTTGAATGAAATAACTGTTTACGAGGGTAAAATTGCACATTATATCGATAAGCTAAAAGTTAGCAAGGCTCCAGGCCCTGACGCGCTTTATCCTAGACATTTGAAAGATTTGAAGGACATTATCGTAGGCCCATTAACAAAAATTTTTAATAAGTCTTTGGAAGCGGGGATTATTCCTGAAGACAGTAGCTAGCACTTATAAGCCTATTAGCTTAACGTCAATTGTCGGTAAACTTGTGGAATCTGTAGTTAGGACCGTATCATCGATCACTTAGAAAGTCGCGATTTCATTAATCAGCATGGGTTTCGACGCCATAAATCTTGTTTAACTAATTTGTTAGAGTTTTATAACGAAACAGTGCGCAAATACGATAGGCATAGAGCGGCTGACGTTATTTATTTAGACTTTAAAAAAGCGTTCGATACAGTTCCGCATAGAAGATTAATTGCGAAGGTTAAAGCGCACAGTATACGCGGTCAGGTAGCTAACTGGTTAGAGGAATGGCTTCGTGCCAGGAAACAGAGGGTCGTTGTTAATGGTAGGGAATTGGGGTGGCTGGATATAGGTAGCGGTGTCCCTCAGGGTTCAGTGTTAGACCCATTGCTATTCGTAATCTACATTAACGACATAGATGTAGGCTTCACCAGTAACGTGTCAAAATTCGCGGACGATACTGAAATAGGCGGTAAAGTTGTTAACGTGTTCGATAGAAATAAGCTCCAAGACGATGTAAATAGATTATGGAGTGGACGGATAAGTGGCAGATGCAATTTAACGTAGACACAATATAAAGTTTTGCATATAGGTTCTCGTAACAATAATTACACGTAAACGATGGATGATAGAGAGTTAGCGAGCGTTGACGAGGAAGTAGATTTAGGCGTACGCGTATCTAAGGATTTAAAAGTTAGGAACCAGTGCTTGGAGTCTTGCGCAAAAGCTAATAGGATGTTAGGCTTCATAGCGCGTAATTTTGAATTTAAATCTAAGAGTATTATATTGCACTCGAGACTAGGAGATTAAGGGGGGAGCTTATTGAAGTTTTCAAAATCGTTAATAAAATCGAGAACGTAAATTTTGAGAAATTGTTTATTTTCAATAATAGCAATACTCGTAATAACAGATTTAAATTACGATTACGTGGTAGGCGTTTCATTACTAACACCGCTAAAAACGTTTTTACATTTAAAGTAATTGATAAATGGAATAATGTTCCCGCATCCGTCATGAACTCTACCAGCGTTAATATCTTTAAAAACCGTTTAGATAGGCATTTTGAAAATGGTAACATCGTTTAAAATAAAACAATTAGCAACAGGAGCTCTGGGGGTAATGGTCGAGGTTTGAGTCTGTTGACGATTAATGCCAGCTTGTGACATGCCAGCGTGTGATATGCCAGCGTTAAATTCATATTAAAAAAAAATTAGACTAACACGAAATTAGATGTAGATCGTAGCGTAAACTAACCCACTTTTGGATCAGTGAAAGAAAGCCACCCCCAGCCTTCTTTAGTTAGCTTTATAATGTTAACTAACGAAAATATAACGACCTAACCTAACCAATCGTCAAGGGCGGACAGTTGACCTAACGATTGGTTAGGTTAGGTCGTGATGTTTTCGTTAGCCTCATAAAGCTAACTAAAGAAGGCTGGGGGTGGCTCTCTTTCATTGATCCCCACTTTTTGTTATACTCTTCATAGTTTTTTTTCATCCTCTCTTTACTTGCATGTCTGTAGTTTGCATGGTATGACAGTGTTTCTTTAGTTAAGACTGTGTTTGCATGGTTTGTAAGCGTTCTTATTTTGTTACTATTCACCTTTCACCCCTTTCCTATTCTCTTCGACTATTTTTCAGACTTGTCGGCAGTGGCCAGCGGATGATGATGTTGAGTCTTTCTCTTTAACTGAATGAGTGTTAACTAACGAATGATAGATTTTGCTACTTACTTAACCCCTTATTCCCTATTCTCTTCTTTTAACCCCCTACTCTCTTCTTTCACTCGGGCTAACCTTGGAGTGGATCTTGGGTCTTTGTTAGCCTTAGCTTCTGTAGATCTGTAGATTATTTAGCGATTTAGGTAGAAGTTTCTCAACACTTTTGAGTAACCCAAGAATGTATGAGCGATATGTGGGGGGGGGACTATTTTTAAATACAGAGGAACACGGCTGAATCGACAAATGTGAGGTTAAACATGGGGTCACTAATTAACAAGGTAAGTTGTACCCTGTGATTAAATTTCTCCTAGAAAATTTAGAAATAGAGAAAATACTTAGGTGAGTCAGTTAAAGGGGGGAAGTAGTTGAACAATTAGCTAAACAATTAGCTGAACTGACTAATTACTCGTAAATTAATACAGTATAATCAAATGAAAATCATGATTTAAACAACCAACTACGACACCTTCAAAACACTGTAACAGTTTGTTTTGTAGAGTCGTATGCTGCTCGTTTTTTATATGTAGGTATATAAATAAAGGTTATAAATTCATTTAGAATCGGAACCAATCTTCAGAAAATTACGAAACCTGAGTCTAGGCCCTAGGGTTGTATAATTTAAATCGCGGGTCTGTTTAAACATAAACAGTATAAGCACGCAAATTACATTTACTATTAATTGCAGCTATTAAATTAAATTAAAGAATTAAAAAAATTAAAATTTCAGGTTTATATAGGCTACCGTACCTTTAATTACTGCGTAACTCTCAATACAATTTTCTACCAAATCCAAAATATTTCGCAGTATGAGAATAGGAAATACATGTTAATGAAGATTTCAGAAATAATTGGTATTTCTTTAATTAAAACCTTTTTTTACAATACTTAAGATGAGGTACTACACTTTCGCTATCAATAAAGATGATGATGATGATCATCATCATTATTATTATCATTATTCCCAAGTGCAAAGTTTTCAAGAAAATTTCAGGACTGATAGATAAAATTTTTGAGATTGGCATAATATTTTCTCAGCTGGATCTCTCTTTCTGCGACTCTTGGGGAAATTTTTATTTTTTGAAAAATTCTCCAAAAATCAAGTAAATTCAAATATGGATAGTTTTAGAAGATATCTTATATTTAAAATTGTATTTATTTTTAGAAGTGACAGTTGGTTTTCCTCTATCATATTCCGTTCCTGAGAAATTTTCATTGTTTATAAACCCTGGTAGAAAATCAACATTTTGAAAGTCACAGAAAAATGGGTAATGACTCTTTATTATAAAGCCGTTGCCACCAAATATAATTTTTCTAAAAGAAAAAACTCATAAAATCAAATTAGTAACACAAGTGTTTGATTTCCATATTACAGTAAGCTCTAAGAGGCCATGGGAAGCACGGCCGGATTAAACTACCAAGGGGCCCTACGCCAACCGCAATTCTAGAGATCCTTAATATTATAAAATACTGAATTGAATTTGTTGTTTTCAATAATAATTTTAAAATATGCCTTTTCGAAACCAACCTACAGTCCCTTTAAGTATAAACACAATATTTTTCAATAAAACTGTGTATATCAGACACAAAAGACGACATAGGAAATAAGGGTAAAACCTGGCATCACTAATAAATATGTACGGCAAAGAAATCATATTTTCATTATTGACACAATTTTGATACTTTTGTGGGACAAGAACAGAAAAAGAAGCATTTAAAAATTACAATCTTTGTTGTCAGGATTTTTCTGAAGCAAATTTGCCTATGATGTTATTGAACTGGAGAGACTTTGTGATCTGAAACTCAACTGAGAGAGAAGTAAGTGCTTTCAGTCGATCTTGGTTCATAGTTGAGCGTAGCCAGTTTCTGATCAAGGCAAGCTTTGAAAAAGAACGTTCGCCTTCGCATACTGTCACGGGTAAAGTAAGAAAAATTCGGAGAGCAGTTGTCGCATTTGGAAAGGTAGATTCCACTCTTTCGTGTAATTTGATGAACTGCAGTATCTTGTCAATGATCACAAGGAATGTGAACTCTGTAGTTTTTGGAAGAGCTGAGATCTACCTTCTCGTAAGTCATGTCATCAGCATGTCGTTTGCGTGGTATTTTTCTGCTCTGATTCTCTGAATATGTCAGCACTTTGAATGTCTATACTCGTGCTTTGATGTTGCGTGTTGCTTTGCTGAAATCCCTGCAAAATTTTGTCCAACAGAATTCACATGATCGCAGTTTCCAAACGATACAGTTTGTTTGCAAGACTGCCAGCTGTGTCCGGTTTCGCCCTTTTCATCCTCATTTTCTGACATGTCAACGAGCATTTCATAATAGTGATGATAGTTCAAACGCACAGTTCTCACTGACACTACACGACAGTATCATCGGCAGTTAGCAAGGATTTCACTCAGAATGCGGCCATTTTCATTTTTTGTAAGGCTGGTAATCAGATTAACACCGCTTTGTTGAGCCAGCTGCAAATATTTGTATATATATATCTCCTGCAGCGTACCAGCGAAACCAAGCAAGTTCAACGAATGAGCTACACAAGGCATATACTCGCTTTCATAAAGGAAAGTTCATTTTTTGGATAACCCCTTTACTCAATACCCTATAAAGCTATGAATATGCAGTTGAAATACTAAACATTTACACACATTATACACAAATGCTTTGTACATAGATGTACCTACTTTCAGCAATTTAACTTGAATAGTTTCCGAACTATGACCTAAATAGTCAAGTAGCTTAACAAAATGAAGGGGACATTCCGGACAAAAGCACCAACTTTTTTCTGACACTTTATTAGGTCATATTATTCAGCTTTTTTATTGGAACCAAAAAATCTGACATGGATGGAGCTTCCATTTGGCTCATTGCAATACTGACCTAATTTTGGCATGAAATTACACCTAAAAGGCATCTGATTTCCCAATCTTCCTATAGAGTAGAATTAGGATATAAGATTGTCAATCCTGTGTATGTAGAATATAAAAACACTGTAATTCAGTATATTTAGGATACAAAACACTAATTTGATATATCACCATATTAAACAGCTAAACAAAAAATAAACACATCATAATGTATGTAGAATATAAAAACACTTCAATTCAAAACATACGGCGAGTTCAGTTGTATGTCACATTTGCAGCTGCAAAGCTCTGTGCATTTCCAGTGTGCCTTCTTGCACGAACACCTTGCACCACAGCCACTCACGCTTTTGCACCCACATTTCACCAGTTCATTGCATGTTTTGGAGGCCATCGGTAATATGTTCCACACAGGAAGCCAGGACTTGCTCTCTCTGTCAAATGTCCATCCCCACCCTTCTGGAGTAGGAGTCTGCTGCTGGGCCAGTTCACATGTCGTCCAGATTCCAGCTTGGTAGGCAGCGCGCCTCGAGTGTTGCAACAAAGCCTCCTGAATCGGTGGAATGTCCTACAGATCTACAGAAGCTAATGCTAATAAAGACCCTAAGATCCACTCCAAGGTTAGCCTGGGAGAAAGAAGAGAGTAGGGGGATAAAAGAAGAGAATAAGGGGTTAAATAAGTAGCAAAACCTATCATTCGTGAGTTAACATTCATTCGGAAAGAGAGAAAGACTCACCATCATCATCCGCCGGCTACTGCTGACAAGTCGGAAAAATAGTCGAAGAAAATAGGAAAGGGGTGAAAGATGAAAAGTAGTAAAATAAAAACTCTTACAAACCATGCAAACACAGTCTTAACTCAAAGAAACACTGCCATACCACGCAAACTACGGACATGCAAGTAAAGAGAGGATGAGGAAAGAAGAAACAAAAAGAAGTATGAAGAGTATAACAAAAAGTGGGTTAGTTTACACTACGAGCTACATCGAAGTTCGTGTTAGTCTAATTTTTTTTTTAATATGAATTTAACGCTGGCATGTCACAAGCTGGCATCAATCGTCAAACCTCGACTATTCCCCGCCCCCAGAGCTCCTGTTGCTAATTGTTTTATTATTTTAAACGACGTCAATATTTTTAAAATGCCTATCTAAACAGTTTTTAAAGATATTAACGCTGGTAGAGTTCACGACGGATGCGAGAAGATTATTTCATTTATCAATTACTTTAAACGTAAAATAGTTTTTTGCGATGTTAGTAATGAAACGCCTACCACGTAATTTAAATCCGTTATTACGAGTATTGCTATTATTGAAAATGAACAATTTGTCAAAATTTACGTTATCGATTTTATTAACGATTTTGAAAACTTCAATAAGCTCCCCCCTTAATCTCCTAGTCTCGAGTGAATGCAAGCCTAACTCTTTAATCCTATCTTCGTAAAACTTGTTGCGTAGTGACGGAATTAGTTTCGTGCGAGTCGCTGAATCCTTTCCAACCTACCAATATCCTCACGCAAATACGGGCACCAAAACTGAACGGCATATTCTAAGTGTGGCCTGACTAGGGACTTGTAAAGGGGCAATATAATACTCTTCGATTTAAATTCAAAATTACGCGCTATGAAGCCTAACATCCTATTAGCTTTTGCGCAAGACTCCAAGCACTGGTTCCTAACTTTTAAATCCTTAGATACGCGTACCCCTAAATCTACTTCCTCGTCAACGCTCGCTAATTCTCTATCATCTATCGTGTACGTGCAATTATTGTTACGAGAACCTATATGCAAAACTACATTTTGTCTACGTTAAATTGCATCAGCCATTTATCCGTCCACTCCATAATCTTATTTATAACGTCTTTGAGCCTATTTCTATCGAACACGTTAACAACTTGGTGCTACTGTAGTATGCGGTCTACCTATGATTCGGCGGTCTACCTTTTAATTATAGCTTCTTATCATTTTATTATTAGGTTGATTGTACGCCCTTGACGATTGGTTAGGTTAAGTCGTGATATTTTCGTTAAAACTAGCGAAAATATCACGACTTAACCTAACCAATCATCAAGGGCGTACTGTAGTATGCGGTCTACCGTTAAGTATGCGGTAGTAGTATGTTTAACTTCTTTAATAATTCCTTAATTGTGTAAATTAAATTATAATTCCTTTCAATTCATTTTCAATTCCTTTTAAATATTTTGAACGGTAGACCGCATACTACAGTAGAAACTTAACGGTAGACCGCGTACTACAGTAGAAACTTAACGGTAGACCGCATACTACAGTAGCACCAACAACGGTGCAACTTTACCGCCTATTTCAGTATCGTCCGCGAATTTTGACACGTTACTGGTGAAGCCTACATCTATGTCGTTAATGTAGATTACAAATAGCAATGGGCCTAACACTGAACCCTGAGGGACACCGCTACCTATATTCAGCCACCACCCCAATTCCCTACCATTAACAACGACCCTCTGTTTCCTGGCACGAAGCCATTCCTCTAACCAGTTAGCTACCTGACCGCGTATACTGTGTGCTTTAACCTTCGCAATTATTCTTCTATGCGGAACTGTATCGAACGCTCTATACCTATTGTATTCGCGCACTATTTCGTTATAAAACTCTAACAAATTAGTTAAACAAGATTTATGGCGTCGAAACCCATGCTGATTAATGAAATCGCGACTTTCCAAGTGATCGATGATACGATCCCTAACTATAGATTCCAAAAGTTTACCGACAATTGACGTTAAACTAATAGGCCTATAATTGCTAGCTACTGTGCGGTCGCCTTTTTTAAAAATGGGCGTAACGTTAGCTAATTTGAAGTCTTCAGGAATAATCCCCGCTTCCAAAGACTTATTAAAAATTTTTGTTAATGGGTTTACGATAATGCCTTTCAAATCTTTCAAATACCTAGGATAAAGTGCGTCAGTGGATGTTCTTCAGATCTACAGATCTACAGAACCTAAGGCTAACAAAGACCCTAAGATCCACTCTAAGGTTAGCCCGAGAGAAAGGAAAGAGTAGTAGTCTAGGATCTGGCCCAGAGTTCGTATAAATTTCTGGGTGTAGAGGTTTTGACGACTGATCTTACTGATCTAGACTAATTTTTGGGCGTAGAATCCGAATTTTTCTATGCCATCGCACCAAATTGGTGCGAAAGTGGTCAAAATGGCAAAAAATTGGCAAAAATGGCAAAATTTTATAAGTTTTTCGTATTTTTGTCATATTCTTGATTTGAAAAAAATTTTAAGGGCAATTTTTTGTTTGAGAATCTGTTTTTGTAACATACTGCTGCCTGAACCAAGAAAACTGAAAAACATGTCAAAAAATAACAGCAAAAATAGTAAAAAATTAAGTAAATATTGTCAAAAATTCGCAAAAATTTAATTTTTTGCTATTTTGGTGCATAAACTAGCTCTAACCAGTCATATCGAACTAAATAGTCAAGAAATTAGATATTAATAGCTCTGCAAAAATTTATTAAAACAAAGTATCCACAAATGTCTAAATTTTGGGTATAAATCGATAAAAATGGTTGTAAAATACTTGAAAAAATAGCCAAAATATAAAAAAATAGTACTAATTTTATGTTATTCTTAGGCTTGCTTGTTGTAAAATGCTTGAACTTCTTATAGAATCGATCTATTTGATTTCTTTAGAGTAACTAAGTCATATTTATTGTGTCTCAGGTTTAGTATTGGTAGTAGCTACAAATTGAGGATCCCTGTATTCATTATGTGATTCAACAGATGATAGATCATGGTGAGTAATAATCGAATTGAATATTTAAAACAAAAATATAAAGACCAATGTGTTACAAATGAATTTTTATATGTATAGAATAGAACCAGTTTATTATAATTGCAATTGCAAGAAGTCTTAGTATATTTTATTTTTTCAGGATGTATGTCAACTTGTGCCAGAAAAGAAGCATAGCTCAAACTTTGGTAAATGTATCTTGTGCCAGAAGAACAAAAGCCCAAGTGGAGAGAAATATTTGAGCAGCGGAGAACATGGAATAAAAAAATTTGCTTCAGTTGGCTTCTGCGTACCCAAATGATGACAGAAGCAAGCGTTTGAAAGCTCTTACTAAGAGTCAGACTCCTTATATCCAGTATCACAGCACTTCGTGAACATAGCCAGAAGTCTAAAAATGCTGAATCTGAACCCTCCGATTCCTCCTTAGGGGAAGCATTAACTCCTCCAGAAAATAGTTCAAGCGAAAGGATTAAAACACAGCATATCAAGGATACGAAAGTGTGTGTATTTTGTGGTTCAGCTCGAGTCAAATTGAAAGGTGGAAACATTGACCATGATTTGTTTCGGATATGTACTCCAGGTCGTGCCCAAAAGTTATTGAGTTATGCTCACTTGGTCCAAGACGATGTTTTTACCAGAGTAGCGATGTTGAACGAATACAAAGATGTATTCGCTGCAGATGTATTCTATCATAATAATTGTATAAAGAAGCATTTTGCAGCCTATGATCGCAGAATAGAGACGATTTTGGAAAACAGACAGCAAGAAAATGAAGTTATGGGTTCTACTGACATGGTTCAAGAAGCGTTTAATGATGTAGTCTCAAAAATAGACTTCACAAGCTGTGGATACAGTGTCACCTACTTGAGACAAGAGATCAGTAAAAAGCTGAACCGGGATGAATCTATCAGTAACTATTTGGTTAAGAGCCTGCTTATAGACAAATTTAAGGACACCATTTATTTTACATATCCTAGCAACAAACGAAAATCCCAGATGGTTTATTCTGTCCAGATTGAGAGTGCAAGAATTGTTGAAACTTTGCGAAAATCATCTGTCGAAAACGTTGCTAAGGACCTAAAGAGAGAGTTAAAAACAGTTTTGGTTTACGCTCTAGCTATTGTGATCCAAACGATCTTGATCTAGCCTTAAAACGCTTCCAAAATGAACGTCCTCCAATATGGATGGAATTTCTTCAGCATTTGTTTTCCACCCGGAATGTATCAGATAGCAACAATCAGTTGATGCTGAAGTGTGACACTATCTTCCAGATGTTGTTTTACATCCTTCATAATGGTTTGGAGCCCACCCCATTGCATGTCGGATTTGCTCAAACTATACATAACCTGTCACAGTCTAAAGATCTTATTGAAATTGCAAACAAACGGAGCATTCGTGTAGGATATCAAGAAGTTCGCAAAATAAATTTTGCACTAGCAAAACGTACAATATCTTTATGTGGTTCACATAGAGTTCCAGTTTCTCCAGTATTTGATCAAAACCATCCAATTCAAGCAGCAATGGATAATTTTGACACCTTGGAAAATACCTTGTCTGGAATTGGTTCGACACACGATACGGTGCTAGTTTTTATTCCAAAATGCTCCATTAAGCTCTGCACCAACACAACAGCATACTAATAAGATCAGTGAAGCTCCAGAGTCAACCCTCCGGCTTGGCAAGTTACAAAGCGTTCTTCCTTGCCAAGAAATTATCTCGATTGGCCCAAGACATGAACGAGGTACAATAAGTCAAGATTTCCAAGTCTCTGAATACAAGGCAAACGATCATTTACTAGAGACTGTTAATCTCGACCATTTCCTGTGGTTTGTGATGCGATACAAACATAGAACAACCACAATACAGGGCTCTTCAACTAACTCAAATACTGATAATGATGACTTTATTCCAAGCTTTGTTGCTATCAAAAGCCCTTTTGTAGGAGATAGCTTGAAGCCTACAACTATTGCGTTCACTCCCATACTGCCATACAAAGCAACTGAATTTGATACCATTTTTACAACAATGATTAACTTTCAGGACGTGCTTAAGCAGCAGAATAAGCCATACGGTGCACTGTGCACTTTTGCAAGATTTTCAGTCAACTTCATCATCAGAAATAATACATGATCTTATCTCAGTCTTTTACAACATGCAAACCTAAGAGTTTTATAAAATTAGCACTATTTTTTATATTTTGTCTATTTTTTCAAATATTCTACAACCATTTTTAATCATTGTAACCCAAAATTTAGACATTTGTACATGTTTTTGTGTTAGGAAATTTTAGTAGAGCTATTAATATCTAATTTCTTGACTATTTAGTTCGATAAGATTGGTTAGAGCTAGTTTATGCACCAAAATAGCAAACAATTTCATTTTTGCGATTTTTTGACAATATTTACTTAATTTTTTACTATTTTTTGCTGTTATTTTTTGACATTTTTGTCAGTTTTCTTGGTTCAAGCAGCAGTATGTTACAAACACAGATTTTCAAACAAACAATTGCCCTCAAAAAATTTTTCAACTCAAGAATATGACAAAAATACGAAAAACTTATAAAATTTTGCCATTTTGACCACTTTCGCATCAATTTGGTGCGATGGCATAGAAAAATTCGGATTCTACGCACCAAAATCAGTCTAGATCAGTCGTCAAAACCTCTGCACCCAGAAATTTATACGAACTCAAGGACAGATCCTGTACTATAGGGGGTTGAGAGAAGAGAAGAGAATAAGGGGTTAAGTAAGTAGGAAC
Organism: Bathynomus jamesi; assembly: GCA_023014485.1. Taxonomy (NCBI): domain Eukaryota; kingdom Metazoa; phylum Arthropoda; class Malacostraca; order Isopoda; family Cirolanidae; genus Bathynomus; species Bathynomus jamesi. Next base: position 156,490 of record JAJOZX010006049.1, on the reverse strand, counting down.
ACCTATCACTCGTGGGTTAACATTCACTCAGAAAAAGAGAAAAAAGACTCACCATCATCATCCGCCGGCCACTGCCAACAAGTCAGAAAAATAGTCGGAGAGAATAGGAGAGGGGTGAAAGATGAAAAGAAGTAAAATAAGAACGCTTACAAACCATGCAAACACAGTCTTAACTCACTGTCATACCATGCAAACTACAACATGCAAGAAAAGAGAGTTACAGACATGCAAAGTAAGGAGAGGATAAAAAAAAAATAGGTAAAGTTAAACAAAAAGTGGGTTAGTTTACGCTACGAGCTGCATCAGGGTTCGTGTTAGTCTAATTTTTTTTTTATTGCTGGCATCACACGCTGGCATGTCACAAGCTGGCATTAATCATCAACAGACTCATCCTCGACCTCCCTCCCTAGAGCACCTGTTGCTAATTGTTTTTTTTTTTTTTAAACAACGTTAATATTTTTAAAATGTCTGTCAAGACGGTTCTTAAACACATTAACGCTGGTAGAGTTCACGACGGGCGCGGGAAGATTATTCCATTTATCAATTACTTTAAACGTAAAGAAGTTTTTAGCGATGTTAGTAATAAACGTCTGCCACGCAACTTAAATCCGTTATTACGAGTATTACTATTATCGAAAGTGAAGAATTTGTCAAAATTTACGTTATCGATGTTATTAACGATTTTGAAAACTTCAATAAGCTCCCCCCTTAATCTCCTAGTTTCGAGTGAATACAGGTCTAACTCCTTAATCCTAGCTTCATAAGGCTTGTTGCGCAATGACGGAATTAGTTTCGTGGCACGACGCTGAACCCTTTCTAACCTATCAATATCCTCACGCAAGTACGGGCACCAAAACTGAACGGCATATTCTAAATGAGGCCTGACTAGGGACTTGTAAAGGGGCAATATAATATCCTTCGATTTAAATTCGAAATTACGCGCTATGAAGTCTAACATCCTATTAGCTTTTGTGCAAGACTCCAGGCACTGGTTCCTAACTTTTAAATCCTTAGATACGCGTACCCCTAAATCTACTTCCTCGTCAACGCTCGGTAACTCCCTATCATCCATCGTGTATGTGTAATTGTTGTTACGAGAACCTATATGCAAAACTTTACATTTGTCTACGTTAAATTGCATCTGCCACTTATCGGTCCACTCCATAATTCTATTTACATCGTCTTGGAGCTATTTCTATCGTCCTCGTTAACAACCTTACCGCCTATTTTAGTATCGTCCGCGAATTTTGACACGTTATTAGTGAATCCTACATCTATGTCGTTAATGTAAATTACGAATAGCAATGGGCCTAACACTGAACCCTGTGGGACACCGCTACCTACATCCAACCACCCCGATTCACTACCATTAACTACGACCCTCTGACTCTTAGCATGAAGCCATTCTTCTAACCAGTTAGCTACCTGACCGCGTATACCGTGCGCTTTGACCTTCGCAATTAATCTCCTATGCGGAACTGTATCGAACGCCTTTTTAAAATCTAAATAAATAACGTCAGCCGCTCTATGCCTATCGTATTCGCGCACTATTTCGTTATAAAATTCTAACAAATTAGTTAAACAAGACCTATGGCGTCGAAACCCATGCTGACTACTATTAATCAAATCGCGACTTTCTAAGTGATCGATGATACGACCCCTAACTACGGATTCCAAAAGTTTACCGACAATTGACGTTAAGTTAATGGGTCTATAATTGCTAGCTACTGCGCGGTCGCCTTTTTTAAAAATAGGCGTGACGTTAGCTAATTTGAAGTCTTCAGGAATAATCCCTGTTTCGAGTGACTGATTAAAAATCTTCATTAAGGGGCCCACGATAACATCTTTCAAATCTTTCAAAGGTCTGGGATAAAAAGCGTCAGGGCCTGGAGCCTTGCTAACTTTTAGCCTATCGATATAATGCGCAATCTCACCCTCGTAAACAGTCATTTCATCCAAAATAGTCTTGCTACTAAATGGAACGATATCGTCCACGTCGGGAACATTATTTACGTCTTTTACGGTAAAAACTGTCGCAAAAAAGTTATTGAAAATACCCACCATCGCCTGAGCGTCAGAAGCCAAAGCGCCATTAACATCCACTAGAGGGCCTATGTTATCTTTTATCGGCTTACGATTATTAACGTATTCAAAAAACTTTTTTGGATTATGTTTACTATCCGCAGCTATAAGTATCTTAGTCCAGGCAATCTAGAGCAAAAATAGCTTCAACCTGGGCAAAATTGCTTCAGAAGCTTTCTAAACTGTTTCCAGCTCAGGAACCATTGCAGAATAACATATCCAAAATCCGACAAAATTGGACCCCGGGAACACCCCCAAAAATGAAATTCAAAATGGCGGACTGGCAGTTTCCTACGAAATACAATAAATTTTAATTTCGCTTTGTAGAGAGAGTTATGACGTTTTTCTTGATCAGTAAAATGTTTTAAAACACATTTTCGTTTCTAAATTAACCTATATGACACTAAAAATTGTATTAGGCGGCTAGTATAAACTATGACGTCACGTAATGTAAATAAAATATACTGTATGGAGTGTATGTGAGAATGGACATTGCTACATCTTTATAAACTTATATTATATACAACTCTTTAATTCCTACTACCCACTATCAAATCTGCGTATTTGTGCTTGTCATTTTCTTTAAAACTGTTATTATGTACTCCTTTTAAATACTGCAACACAGTTATTAATTTGTGTTTTCTGTTTCAGACTGACTCGGTGTACGGCTGACTCGTGTGCGTCCGCCTTCAAGAATGCAGACCCCTGAAGAATTGTGCGTGATTTGTAAGGAGAAATTGGACAGCGGACAGGAAGTGGTTCACATCTCGCAAAAAGGAGCAGATGGTATAATGCATCCAGCCGCAGCCGTGAAGCGATGTTGTTGCAACAGCTGGAATAAGTGTTCACGTTGTATGTAGGAAAAGGTTTACGGATAAAAAGACCATTGAATAAGAAGCGACAGACCGCAGCCGAGGCAATACCAAGGAAAAGTGCTCGTTTTCATGAATACGCATTTTCCAGTGCTACTCACTGTTTGTTTTGTGATACCTTTGTGGACTTTTTTTCCAAACACAAACCAAAATCAGAGCATGTCAAAATAAGAACTACAGAGTTCTCCGAAACCATAAAAAGGTGCTGTGAAAGCCGCTGCGATGAATGGTCGTTTAATGTAAAAGGCCGTCTGGGTATTATCTTCGTGATCTTCCTGCTGCAGATTGTGTCTACCATCACACCTGCAGCGTAAATTTTCGAAGTGGAAAAAAACATTCCTCGCGCATACTCCGACGATCATGATTCGAAGAAAGGGAGACCAACTAATGAAGAGCAACACCAAGCATTCCTTCAGACCTGTGCTTACCTGGAAGAGAATGATGATGAACAACTGTTGATTGGAGACCTAATTTCCAAAATGGAGGAATATCTTCAAGGAAGTCAGAGCTCTGTCTACGAACGCAGGCACATGAAGAGAAAGCTTTTAGAACGTTACGGAGACAAGATCATAATATCAGGTGAAAGTGGGAAGGCAGATGTAGTAACATACGAGAGACAGCTAATGAAATTTCTTATAGATTATCACAAAAAGTCGAAAGAATGTGATATAGATATAGAGCTACAGAAGATTTACCTAGTAGAAGCTGCTGCAAAAATAATCAGAAGTGATATCAAGTCTGTCGACTCGCCTAGAAAAGATGTGTATCTATCTCCAAATGACATCACTGCAGAAAGTGCTCTTGATTACATTCCCAACAGTCTGAATTGCTATTATCAAAAGCATTGCGGGACAGGAGCTTCAAGAAAAATAGGTGCAATTGGGCAGAGCATTATGCAAGCAACCCGTCCTAGAGGATTACTATGTCCACTACAGATCCGTTTGTCGGTTCAGCTACACCACAACTTTAGGTCAAGGTACCTTATTGACGTTCTCCATCAGCTGGTTACTGTTCGTCGTATGCAGAAGTAACAAGATTCGAAGAAACGCGGCGCTGGCAAGTGGGTCTGGCTCTTTTACTGTTGATGAAAACACTGCAGTCCTTCTAGCAGCAGAAACGTCGATCATGATGTCTGCACTTTGGATGGGAAGAATACCTTTCATGGAATGGGTATGATTGCCGCAATAACTCCGAAGATCAAGATCCACCCTTCTATTCACAGGCGTAATGTTGGTGACAATGACATTAAGAAGATTGCAACCGTTGACATTAGGGAATATAGACACGCGAGAAGCATGTTGAGGGACATCTCATTCCGCGAACTTCCAGTACCCACTGCCACCATAAGTCGACTTAGTCTTCTCTGGCAGATATCTTCAGCAGAAAGGTCAGGTCAAGTTGGTCCGGAACAATGCAGGCAATTCACGGTGGATCAAGTGTCTCACATCCAGGTGTGGCGTCGATCACGTTCCTTCCCATCATAGATATGTCGCCAACTGACATGACCTGCATATTTTCGACATTACTATATTTGAGCAAGATAGCACGCGATCAAAAAGTCCCCTGCATTATTACCTTTGATCAGCCTTTGTTCTGGAAAGCTTCCCAAATCATCAATGAACAGAGAGACCTGCAGGACATTGTTTTAATGCTGGGATCATTTCACACTCTGATGAATCTTTTGGGAGCAGTCGGTACTCTTATGAATGGTTCAGGATTGTCTGAAGTACTTCAGAAATATACGGACCAAATGCCGTGCAACACATGATGTCTGGAAAAGCTGTTTCAAGAGCGATACGTGGTCATATGATAGTAGATGCAGCTCTTAGTACCTTACTAGTCGCAGACGTTTTCCCTCGTAATGAAGATGGAATTCCTCATGACCTCCATAAGGAAGCTTGTGACCTGCTCGACGATGTTATGACCGCCAAACAATCAGTTGAGGATGTGGAATCTTCGAATGCATTGTCTCAGATTGCTACCACTTTGGATGCGAAGAAAACTGACCTACAATCTACTTCGCAAACAAGTCAACTCTGGTTGGAATATCAGCGAATGATCAACATTGCACGTTCCTTGATAACAGCAGACAGAACCGGCTCGTGGGATTTGCACTTGCAAGCTATGCTGGAGACCATCCCATAATTGCAGCAGCCGGACATCACAATTACCTGAAATCGATATACCTGTACCTGCAGAAAATGTTAAGTTTGCCTTCTGAAAATCCAGCCGTTACAAAATGTTCCAGGAAGGTAAGTTTGTGGTAAGAAGAAGCGACAGATTATGGGCCGGACTCGGCACAGACCTGGTGATAGAACAAGTACTAATGCGTTCCTGAAAAGCAGAGACGGACTGACACGCGGAAGTGGATTTACAGACATCCAAAGGACAACGTGGCTCTTTTCTATGCCTCTGTGTTCCACTTATAACTTAGCAATGCAGGAATACACCAGAGTTTGTTGGAAAGTAGTGAACAGCACAAGGAAATGAGGGGAAGTAGACAAATCAGGGACAGTAATGACATGAAGAAAGTACTTGAACATCTGGAATCCTTATCCCCATTCCATTCTACCTCGGGTCTCTGCAACATTGTAACAGGGCTAACTGCTGATCCTGGAGTTAACGTTCATCAATTGCATTCAATCGGTACGAACATTGTCGTAAAAATGATTGGGAAACAAGCCTTTACATATTCTGCCAAAAGATCTGACAAAGTGAAAACACTAGGATCTGCTTCTGCCGTTGTTGTAATCACTGATGCTTCAGATATAGAAGTAGATCCTGCACTACTGTTTCAGAGAATGATGACTGTTGCCACTGGCGGAGACATGAATCTTGAAGATGTCATGTGTTACGAACTGTGTGCATATCCTCCTGCATTGTTCGAATCACGAAGTATCTTGAGGGAACCCGATAAGTCTCAGCTAGCTCATGCAATAATCAAATACACTGACACTTTACGCATGGAAGAAGTTCAAGAAATTCAGTGCACAGACCAGTACGTATTGGATGGTGGATCTCTACTACATCGTGTTTCCTGGCGTCAAGATGAAACATATGACAGCATCGCCAACTCATATGCCGATTTCACTCTGAAAACATATGGAAAAGCAATCATTGTTTTTGATGGCTACAGCAGCTCTCCTACGATCAAGGACATGACCCACAGAAGACGCAGCACCAAGACGAGCAGAAATGTGAATCTCAGTCCAAGCATGAAGTTTGTTGGCCAGAAGGAACACTTCTTGGCTAATGAAAACAACAAGCAAGCATTTATTTCCCTCGTAGGTGAGATGTTGAAGAAGCACGGGTGTACTGTTCACAACGCAGATGGGGATGCTGATGTGGACATCGTTCGTGCAGCAGTTTCCTCATCAGAAAATGCAACTACAACAGTAATAGGGGAAGACACCGACTTGCTGATTCTCCTTCTGTACCATGCCAAGGACAGTGGTTTCAAGTTGTACTATCGCAGCGATATAAGACGGGGACCATCTCCTAATCCTGTGTATGATATTCTCAGCATTCAATCATTGTTAGGCAATGACATCTGCAAGTATCTCCTGTTTGTGCATGCTTTCACGGGCTGTGATAGCACATCCAGAATTTTTTCGATCGGTAAAGCCAAAGCATTCGACACACTGATGAAGGTGGCTGAACTCCGTTCAGTTGCAAATACATTCTGTTCTGATTGTTGCCAACACTCTGACATTGAAGCCGCTGGAAGAAAGGCAATGCTTCTGTTGTATGGCTGCAAAACACTTGAATCCACTAACGCACTACGTCATCGAATGTTAGTTGAAAAGGTAGCTACAGCTAAATCTTTTGTTACACCCGAACGTTTGCCACCTACCGATGCGTCCACAAAGTACCACAGCTTTCGCACTTACTTTCAAATACTAATCTGGAAGTCTACAGAAGAGAAGATCTATGCAGAACAGTGGGGTTGGTATGTAAAGAATAATTCCTACTACCCTACAGCCTGCGACAAGCCACCAGCTTCAAATTATCTACTCAACATGATCCGCTGCTCCTGCAAGACGAAATGTGCTACTTCAAGATGTGGATGCAAGCGTAATGGAATGCCCTGTTCAGCCGCTTGTGGCGAGTGCCAAATCAGTGGTTGCGATAACAACCCAAGTACCGGTAATCTATCCGATGATAGTGATGAAGAGGATTAATTTCTGTATGTTTGTGACCAGGTATCACTTCTTCTGTAATGAACATAACTTGAAACTGGGAAAAAAATAATTGTTGTATTATTGATTATAAAAATCTATAAAAAGCTATATAACATTATATTTGCGTAATAACTAGTTGTGTTGTATATTGTTGAATTATTTAAAACATTACAACTGAAAGAAAAAGCATCAAATGTATCTCTATAAATAAAAGCGTAAATTATATATATTTTTTTTTTCGTAGGAAACATCCAGTCCGCCATTTTGAATTTCATTTTTGGGGGTGTTCCCGGGGTCCAATTTTGTCGGATTTTGGATATGTTATTCGGCAATGGTTCCTGAGCTGGAAACAGTTTAGAAAGCTTCTGAAGCAATTTTGCCCAGGTCTAACTACAAATTGCCTGGACTATCTCTAAATTACGCTTAGCATTCCGAACTGATCTTTTAACCTGACGTCTAAGCTCGATATATCTATTAAAGTTAGCTGCCGTGCCATTGCGCTTATTAAGTCTATACGCTCTATTACGCTCGTTTATGAACTCGCCTATTTCCCTAGTCCACCACTTGGGCCTACCATGATTTCTAGCGCGCTTGGGCCTACGAGGAATAAACTCCCTTTCAATATTCATAAAACTTTCTTTAAACGCCACCCAATGCAAATTTGTGTCATTACCCATAAATAAGTTATCCCAGTCCACTACTCTCATCCTATCCGCAAAACTATCAAATTTAGCCCTACGAAAATCAGGGACTTCTATTACGTTACTATCCTTAGTGTTTTCTATCAATAACTTAAACCTAAGAATTTGATGATCACTACATCCTAAACTCTCGCCTACTTCTAAACCTTCGACTATATTCTCGCCGTTCGTCATCACCAAATCTAAAATATTATCACCGCGCGTTGGTTCGGTAACCATCTGTCATAAAAAGTTATCTTCCATAAACTCAATCAATCTCAAACCCTCCTCATTACCAGTAAAAGTCTCATAATTAACATTAGGACAGTAAAAGTCTCCGACAATTATACTATTCCGATTGTCAATAAAGTTACCAAGAAGTGAGTAAAATCTAGTATCTGTATCGAGGGGTTGAACGGGAGGTCTATAAACAACAACAAAATTAAAACTAATACTACGCGCCCTAACTTCAACACATATCGCATTAATTGCTGCCGGAAAATCTAACTTAACCTCGATAGCCCTAAGGGAATTACAAATGTACAGCAAAACGCCTCCACCAAACCTATGTAACCTATCATTAGTAAAGAGTTTAAAACCCGGTATATCAAGTTCCCCCAACAAGTCCCGAGTCACGGTATTTAACCAAGTTTCAGTGATAACAACTATATCGTAGTTGCCGGAATAAATTATCGCCTTAAATTCATTTAATTTATTTCTAATACTACGCGCGTTACAATAAAAGACGTCATTTTGCTCTTTTTGCAGAACAACTCCCTCCGTGCCTCATTGACAGATTCCAGAGTGTTTGTCATGCCATAAATGACGACTGTGAAGCGTTTCAGTAGTTGGAAGTGTTGTGAGTCCACGGTCAGTGGGGTGTGCGGATTTGCTGCCATGTAGTTGAATGCTTGGGTGACCTCAGGGTAGGAATTCCAAGCTTCCCATGTTGACGTCTTCACCTTTCCATAGAATGCTGAGGTTTGTCACACCGTGTGAAACTGTGGAACAGGGGAAGGGCTGTGGTCTTGTCTTTGTCCAGAGCATGGCAGATGGCATTGATATACAGGTACATGAAATTCTTGCCAGTGCCAAAGGCAACCCAGATATCTGCAAGTGGATATTTGGCGACGATGGCGTGGAATTTGCCGATGAGGATGATGACTGCGTCAGTGTCCACAGTGCGCACCAAGCAGGTGTTAGAACTACTCTCCAGGGCATCTTGCAAGTGAATCAGTATTCTTGTATCTGCTTTCCCATGGTCACACTTCGGCATGGAGTGGCTGGTGCCTCTGCTGACAACTGTGCTGCTAGATGTGATGAAGATCTGCTTGCCTTCTGGGCATTCGGTGGATGCAACCTTGCTGGAGAGGAATGCAAAGAGCTCTTGCTTATTGGTGGGGTCACGCAGGAAATCTGGCCAGTTCCCTGGTACCTTATTTCGACCTGCGACCTTCCTCCTGATGCCTTTGCCGCGTTCCTCCCTGGTTGACTCTTTGATGCTGTTGGATACATAGGTGTCCCGGACCACGTCAACTCTTGCAGAGGTCTCCAACTGCTGCATGATGTGGGGAAGAAAGACACCACTGGCATATTCATCAAACGTGATGATGTTGGTGATTTGCAGAAGGTGCACCACAGCAGCACCATCAAGTATTTTCACATCGAAGGACCAGGAGGTTCCGACTGTGGCTCATCTGTCTCGAGGGTTAGAATGGTCAGCAGATCCGACTTCTTCCCCTGTCGTAGCCTACCTCTGTCAGAGAGAGATGGAGGATGTGGATGATTTTCATGCTTTAAGAAAGTAACCATGTCTCCATCCCTCTGCTGCATGACTATGTATAATCTGGAGAAGAGTGTCACATCATCATTCAGCAGTGAAATCTGCCCTGCCGTCTTTTCTTGTTTGGGGTTTTAAAGTAGTATGATCTACCATCATGTTTTCAGAATAAAACTTACCACACATCTGGTCCAATCAAGGAACTCTTTCCCAGGTGGTTCCTCACTACTTCATTTAAAGGTCCCATCACGCGTCCTGCTTGAGCATCCCGGAACAGTCTCTCAAGCCTTAATTCAGCATGTAATGTGTAAGACCCACTAAATGCTTATTGTCAATCAAATAAGTATGGCCTTTATAGTATTCATAATTAGGGTCTCATTTATATACGCTCTCTTTTTTATTTACCTTATATCCATCTCCTCCACACGCTTGGAGCATCTGTTCCGCTACCCGAGAGACATTTTCAGATGTGTTGTGTTTTGTTTCCAGTAACCACAGGAAGTAATCTGATCTATGACGAGTAAAACAAATTGAAAAGACAAAAATATCCTATAATCACATTCGTTCAGATTTCCATTTTTATTTGAAAATACACCAATAGAAATTATTTTAAATTTAACTGATTTTTCATTGAACGATATATTTCAAAATATTTTTATCCTCGCAAATTGTAAGGGTTTATACTTGAAATGGGGTGCATTTGAGTTTTAAAACTAACTAATCAAAACTGATAAAACTAAATGTTGATAGCATGTAGCGCTTGCTCGTAATTTATAGATAGCTATAAAAACTTTACCCAAATTACTGCATTACCTTGGAAGAAAATCTGGATCACTGTAAAGTGTCCAGTCGCCATTGTTTGTAATTTTATCGACTTGCGAAGCCAGCATAAAAATAAATGCTCTACAGTTGTTTGTCTCACTTATACAACCTCCAACGTAACCCTTGAAAATTAATGAAATAAATGAAAAATTTTAGTTTTAGTAAGTCTCGTATAACATTGTAAGCATGGCATAACATGACCTGCTAAGGAAATGATACACGCATTTGTGCAGACTGGACGTAGAGAGCGATTCTGTTCAGTTTTCCATCAGACATTGTACGTACGTTTCGGTACGTTTATAGTTTATTTGGCTTCCTAGTTACACTGCAATAAATGAGTTACAACTACAGGGTGTTCCATAAGCCCCTTTACCCCTGAATCTTTTTCTACTAAAATAGGGTGAGAGTAAAGGGAGTAAAGTAACTTACGGGACAGTCTGTACATCAAAGCAATATTGCACTTGATATTTTATGTTAAATTTTAAAAGGCGGTTAGGAGAGCCTTTAAAGTACGTATTTATTTTGCTAGCCAATTTTTGATATTTTAATAAAAAACGTAAAATTTACAAAAAAATGGAGAATGGATGTCAGTTTTAATAAGGCAGTCATCTTTCTTCCATTTTGCACTGAGTACACTATATAGTACAAAGAAGTTCAGTGTAGTCACTGTAATATTAAATTAGTAGCGCTGTTTAAAAGTCCAACCCCTTATTTGCTTTCTTGTGACTGAATAATAAACGAGTTTCAAGTTTCCTCTCCAATTCGATAAAGAAGAAACAGAAGAGAGATGATTAAGTATAAACAAGTATAAACACGATAACGATGAAAAGAAATTACTCCAAGGTATTGCATTTATTAGTGTAGTAATTCTGTACCTGTATTACTGGATAATCGCAGATTCTCATTCCGAGGTCCCCATGAGTTTTCTGTTTTGTGTTTTTCAGCTTATAAACAGTGATATAACTCTAAAATGAAACTACTACTGACAGATACTACTTCATCGTCTTTTGAAGGAATATGTGTAAGCATTTTAGTCACCTTATAAGCAAAAAATAGTCAGGTTTCAATGACCTCCCTCAACCTCTGGGTTTGATGTGTGGACGATGTAAAAGTCGTCGAATTCAGCGCTGGTTGTCCAAGAATTAAATTTGAAGACTGTAATGGTCCTCGTCTACTTTTTGAGATTTGGATGTTAACGGAAACCAATAATGGCCGCCTGAGTCAAAAAGAATTACTGTAGTTGAAATAATTTCCTAATTTTAGTTTGCATGGGAAATTCTTGCTCGTAGAGGACTTTGTATAGATAATTTCATTATTTAACTATTCGTACTATCTAATTACAAATGTTCCAGTCATGATTAAGCTTTCAAAGTCTTCACAGGTTAGGCAAGTATTAGTCGTTTAGGAAGACGCGATGACTTTCATTTTGTAGATTAAGAAATATGAAACAATATCAGCCGAGTCCATCTTTATAGGGTGTAAGAAATTTAATACACGAAATTTTCATACGTTTAAATTAATATTTATAAAGAGTAAATGGATATTGAAAGCTTCTGATCGATTTAAGTTTGAATTTAAATCTTGATTTGATTCCGATTCCACTCGAATCATGGAAACAGTGATCAGTCTTTCCTCATATGTGACCACTCTTTCCTTGTGAACAGACGTGTTTTATCGAGTGTCTAGTGTTTATCAATTGAATAAGTGGTTTTCGTTGAAGTGTTTTAAAAAAAATAGTGTTCGGTGCATTCTTAACTAAATTACTTCGTGCTACTAATCATTCATTAACGAATATATTTCATTTATTGACGTTATTCAGTACTATATTATTTGATCAAACCAAGGCTACTGCACGTGGCTTGCCTTGTTTGTTTTTCAAATCTATCAGAAAACGTGGAGTCATAAGGTTCATTTTTCCTTCCTTCGAGAGGTCAGGTAGAGTGTGGTCACACACCGTGTGAAAAAGGAAAAAAGTCGGTCGAATCGCGGACAGATAAGTATTATAAATACTCTTCTTTTACAGATCTTTTGTCGGTAGCTTAATTCTATATTCATTTAGTATAAATTTGTGTTACAAGAACCTGTTTCTGCGTTTCAAGAACGCGGTAGACCTACGTTGTAATTTATTAATTTCCAAACGCTCGTTTTTTTTGTTTTTTTTTTTTGTTTTTAACTAATTAAAAGCATGGCACCCCCGTCAAGTACTTGCAGTCGCTGTGAAGGGAAATTTGCCGCTTACGCGTTTACAATGGCTAATAATAATGAACAGTTAGTTTGCAGGTGGTGCTCAAGCATGGAAGTGCTGAGGAACGAGTTAGAACGTGAGAGGGAGGCCAGGGTGAGCTTGAAGAAAGCGTGATGCTCCTGACGGCAAAATTAGAATCCCTTGAGACTCCAGTTACGACCCCCCTGCCTCAGTTTCTACTAATAATATAAATAGTACTAATAGCCCTCTCTCTTCCCCTAGTTCCCAACCCTTCGTTCGAGTGCGTAATGGAGCCCCATTGAGAAAACCTAAGACATGTCTACCAGTAATAACAAACAATAAGTTTTCTGTTTTAGGTTTCGATGATGCTGATGAACCGGAAATACGACTCGTTGGCGATTCCATTGTTCGAGGGCAGCTCGAGGAATTCTGTGGGAGAAACCCTCGTCGTAGGCGCCGTTACTGCTACCCTGGTGCAAGGGTGGAGGATATAACTAATAGTGTTGACCATTTTACAGACGGTACCTCCGAGGACACAACGTATGTTATTCATGTCGGTACTAATAACGTTTTAAATTCTAGATCGGAAGAACTGCTGGCTAGGTACAGGGACTTACTAGAGCGATTAAAGGAAAAACTAATAAGATTGTTTTAACAGGTATACTTCCTCGAATTATCCAACGTAACGATTTCTACAGCAAGGCGACCTATATTAACAATAACCTAAAGTCTCTTTGCCAACAGGAAGGAGTGCGAATTTTTGGAACAATTTCTACGGCAGGAGGGACTTGTTCCTCGAGATGGACTTCATCTTAATGACGTTGGAGCTGCGCGTTTAGGAAGACTATTTCATAATACTGTCTCTTCTTTTCAGGCTGCCGTAACTCGAACGGTCCCAGCGTAAATTCCACAAATTTCCCCTGCGCTCGCGAAGGTGTCGCAATTACAAACAATTTGAAGGTTCTATCCTTAAATGCTCGTAGCCTACGAAATAAAATAAACGAATTTTTTTCTTTAATTGCTTGTAAAGACTATGATTAATTGCGATAAATGAATCGTGGCTTAGCACTGAAACTGACTTTGTAGGGGAGTATCAAATTAAAGGTTATAGACTTTTTGTTAAAAACAGAATAGGTAGGCGAGGAGGCGGTGTTATGTTGTATATCAAAGATAATATTGCGAACGTTATAGAAGTAAAGCACACAATTCCAGAACCGATAGATTCGACTATAGCAGAACTTAAATTGAACGATTTCAAACTTCTTGTTGCGGTTATATATAGGCCCCCTAATCAAACAGCTGATACGGACGAAGCGTTATATCGTGAACTAAAGAGAATAATCGGTAGTGAGCAGGCTTTAGTTATGGGTGACTTTAATTGCGCCAACGTGAATTACGATACAATGCAGGGAGACGCGGAAGGTAATCGTTTAGTTAATTTTCTCGAGGATAGCTTTCTTATTCAAAAGGTTGGGGAACCTACGAGGTTGGACAGTATTTTAGATTTAGTAATAACTACGGATGATAGGCTAATTACTGATCTTCAAGTAATAGAACCGTTAAGCAATAGCGATCACAATATGGTAGAGTTTGTCCTCTCAGTAAGTCACTCGAAACCAGCTAACTCGACTAAAATTCCTAACTTCCAGCACGCAGACTTTAGTAAATTTCGAAATAAATTGTCACACGTCAATTGGGAAAACGTAATGGGGAACTCCAACGCAAAACTAATGTGGGAATCGTTCGAAACAGTATTTAGGACTATAAATGAGGAATGTGTACCGTACAAAATTAAGCGTGCGAAAGTAAACAACAAGCCCTTGTGGTTTACTTCTAGAGTAGGAGACATTATAAAGAGTAGAGATAGGGCTTATAGGCTACATAAGTGCGATAAAGACAATTTGTGGTTACGAAACAACTACATATCTCTAAGGCGTGAAGCGAAAAGTGTAATAAAAAAGTCCAAGCGCGAATTTGAAATCTCCATAGCTCGTGACGGTAAAGAAAACCCCAAGCGATTCTTTCAATACGTCAAATAGAAATCCAGTAAAAAGTGTCTTGGGGCCTTGAAAAATGTAACGGAGATCTAGTTTCTGAAAACAAGGAAATGGCTACCTTACTAAACGAATTTTTTAGGTCAGTTTTTACTATAGAAGATGTAACGAATATCCCTACGGTCATAGACATAATACCTTTTGATAATGGTAATATTTTGGATAATATTGTGGTTAGTGAAGTGTAGGTAATGCGCTATATTGATAAAATGAAAACGCGTAAATCACCGGGGCCGGATTCCATATATCCCATACAACTAAAAGATTTAAAAGATAGCATTCTTGTGCCGCTAACAAAGATTTTTAATGCGTCTATTTCTGAGGGGTGCGTACCAGATAATTTCAAGTTAGCAAACGTAACACCTATCTTTAAGAAAGCCGATAAAGGTGCGGCGGGAAATTATAGGCCAATCAGTTTAACGTCTGTTGTAGGTAAGCTACTGGAATCAATAATTAGGGATCGTATAGTCGAACACTTAGAATTGCATAAACTAGTTAGAAATACGCAGCACGGTTTTAGGCGAAACAAATCTTGCTTAACTAAACTAGTTAGAAATACGCAGCACGGTTTTAGGCGAAACGACAGTCATCTGGCGGTTGATGTAGTGTATTTAGGTTTTCAGAAAGCGTTTGACACCGTGCCGCACAAAAGACTCATTGAAAAAACTAAAGCTCATGGAATCAGGGGTGAGTAATAAATTGGCTATAAGAGTGTTTGCGAGGTAGGAAACAGAGGGTGGTCGTTGATGGAGCGGAGTCGTTTTGGGTTATTGTAGCGAGTGGCATTCCTCAGGGTTCTGTATTGGGCCCCTTCCTTTTTCTTATATATATTAACGATTTAGATGTCGGCCTACTCAGTACAATTTCAAAGTTTACGGATGACACGAAGCTGGGTGGTAGGGCGATTAATGACGAAGATAGAGGTAAAATCCAGGAAGATCTGAATAAAATCGTTGATTGGTCAGTCACATGGGAAATGAGATTTAACGTTGATAATTGCAAAATTTTGCATTTAGGTTCGCTTAACGGTAATTTTGCGTATAGTATGTCAGGGCAAGATTTAACAAACGTAGAGCAGGAAAAAGATTTAGGGGTTATAGTCACTGGTGATTTAAAAGTAGCGAAACAAAAACAAAGTACAGCAGCGGTCAATAAGGCGAACAAAGTGTTAGGTTTTATAGCTCGAATTTTGAGTATAAATCGCGTGATATTATAGTTTCTCTTTATAAATCATTAGTTAGACCCCATTTGGAGTACGCGTCGAATTTTGGAATCCGCATATTTCGCAAAGATATAGACAAAATCGAAAGAGTTCAAAGACGAGCAACTAAGATGATTCCGTCGCTTAGGTCAAAGTCGTACGAGGATAGGCTTAAGGAGTTAAAATTGACTACACACGAGACTAGGAGGCTAAAGGGTGATCTAATCCAGGTTTTCAAAATTATGAATGGGTTCGACAACGTAGACAGAGATAGCTTTTTCGAAATACCTCAATATAATAGGACTAGAAATAACGGGTATAAGTTGACAAGTAGAAGGTTCGAGACAACAGTTGCGAAAAACTTTTTTGCGCATAGAATAGTAAATAGCTGGAATAGTTTGCTGGTAGAAGTAATTAGTAGCACGTCTATAAACATGTTTAAAAATCGATTAGACGCATATGTTGATAGATTGGGTATAGTTTAAGGTAGTAAAATTAAGGCTTTGTGGTGATAGATCCCACAGCTCAACATAAGTGTTGTGGGATATAGGGAGGCAGCATCTTGGGTTAGGAGACACTCTCTGTCCTTACACACCCCATTTAAAAAGATTCCTCTGCCGAGCGGTGCCCCCCATAGTACTGTGAGGTATTGAAAAACCCATGATCTTCACTTGCCCCACAAACACCTTTAAATTGGAGACCCAAAATGGGTGCACACACATTTCTACATTACTGTACAGTCTTTACAGCCACACCTACACTTTTCCTCCTAAGTATATATATTGTAATGTATATGGTTGTAAATTGTGACTTGGTCCGCAATTGATAGGGACCGTGACTTATTTTTGGTTGGCAAGGTACTGGTATTGATGGATACCGTAATGAAATTGACGGATTCCTTGGATCTGATATATTTGCATGTCGGTTATAAATAGATATAGAGTGTAACATATTTGTGGATAGTAGTCTATTATGACTTGATCCCTGAATCCAGAGATTCTATCTTTAGTTTTAAATTGAAAATTAATTAGTTTTAAATTGATAATTATTTAGTTTTGTAAAAATTGGTCGTTGCCAATGTACAGGCAGTTTTTACATAGTGGAGCCACCTCGATGGGCCGAAGTGGCCCCTAGTGTGCCCACTGTAAAAATTTCTTATGTTCTTGTGGTTCGGAACCCGCGTAAAATTGTAGGTCCCCTCCGCCACCACGGAGGACATGCAAAATACACAATTACGAAGACAGTTAGGTAGACCAGCCATGAGTGGATCCTAGGGTCTTTGTTGGTCTGAAACATTATAACATTATAACACACACACACACACACACTCACACAACACACAGTTTTAAACTGAAGTCAAATTTGGATGCAAATTTCGGAATAGACCATCTTTACAGTAGACCAAGTGCATAATTCACCGAATTTAAATTTTCTAGCAAATGGCTTTGAAAATAAAGTAAAATAATTTGATAGTCACATTCTGATTTAAGCTGTTCAGATCGATTTATTGAAAAATGTATGCATTTCATTCATTTAGGATTAGATGAGTTCGTTCAACTGTAAACTTCATCACAAATATGAAATCACTCAATTGCGCGTACGTTTTGTTTAATGAGAATTCTCTCATAAAAGTGTTGTATCAAACCTGTTGCTGGATCCGTAAGTGAAACAGTCCCAATTAGCGTCTCTGATTTTATTCGACGTAAGAGGTTTTGAATTTCCTTGTTATGGTAACCGAGGAGAAGCTGAGTAACTGCTTGTAAGTGCACCGCTAAAAAGAAAAAAATGAGAAAAAGTGCGGAAACTTATTGGAAATTGTGTGTGAATTAAGACTTAGGAAAGTTTTAACCTAAACTCACGAGAAGCCGTGTTTGATCTCATAGGTAGATGGTCGGTGTTCCATCGGAGGCGGCATTGTTTTCAGTCAGGAATTTCACCCATATTTTTCGCTAATTCTTTGTTTAGCAGTGGCGGAACTAGATTGTTGTGGGCCCTGGTGCAAAATATTCACATGGGCCCCCCTAAAAAAAACCGTCACAATGCGTGTTGATAAATATTTACCAAACTTTCGACACAATATATCTACTCACCGTTTATTTAAAGTCAACTTTTCTGGTTTTCATTTCAGCAAAAGTGGTCACCATTTCCTCTAAATTTAATTCTCTTGCAATTTTATTTTCAATTGAAACTATCGAAAGGCCACTTAATTTGTCTTGCAACATTCTTATTAGCTAATCTTTAGATTTGTATTTGCTTTATCAGTACAATTTTTATATATTAAACAAATCTATGATGGGCTGTGGGCCCCGGTGCATTGCACCGCCTGCACCCTCAGTAGTTTCTTTCGCCACTGAATTGTTTAGGCCTGTTTGACTTTTCACAGAATTAATAGACTAGTTCCAATTCTTAAAACATCAATTCTGCATGCTTTATCAGCTCGACAATCTATCCTTTTCCACATTGCAAATATTTGATAGTTCCTGCATGTAACTCCTTCTGGAGTAGATTTTGCTTCGTTTGATGGTCTATATAGGAGACTATCAGAAATGAGTTCATTAAACTCGCATCACCAAGTTAACATAAACTCTTACTCTGAGTAATCTGTACTTTTTTACAGATATTATTCTCTCCCTCAAATGTCAAATATGGACTTACTTTTCAGAGGAAGCACGTATATATATATATATAATATATATATAATATTATATATAATTATATATATATATATATATATATATATATATATATATATATATATATATATATATATATAATTATATATATATATATATATATATATATTAGTTCTCATAAAAGAATAGATTTTCTTTGCCTTCTGAATTCGTCACCCTCAAGTCTCAACACCCTCCTCAACAGAAAAATAAAAATACAGTTTACAGTATAATCAGGATTGCTATGAACTTTCATTTAATTTTTTTGAGATTTACAAACTTGTATATTTATAGAAACTTTGGAGTCTGCTAATTCTACAAACCAGTGTTTACACTTTTTCTGATACCTTCAAAGCGACCATCTTAGATTTTCAAAATGCCCGTTTATTTGCATTTTTGCCTTGAAACTTTGCAAGATAGTAAGGCTAGCATGCTGGTCATTTTTATCAGCGTTCATTGTTGCGTAAAAATAACTTTTGATTGACATGATTAAGCCTTCTATGTGTATAGTTTTAAAACGTGTGCCAAATGAACTTCTGTAGATGTCACTGAGTCGTTCACGAGTAAAGCTGAGTCAAACATATTTCCTGTTATTTCTGTAAAATTATTGTAAAAATACTGTAAAATTACTTATCATTCTGTACCGTGAATAAGGTAGTAGAGTTAATTCAACAAGCTTCTGCAAGCAAGACATCCACAGGCTGGAAAATGTGTATATTTTGTTGGATTGATACAGAGATGAAAGTTTCATTTGTATCATGGTCCAGGCCAGATTTATACCAGAAATTGCTGAAAGCAATATGGGAGCGCTCGAGCTTACATGACAGTGAATGTGTTCACATACGAAGATGACTCAAACACGCCACAAAGGGGGGAGCTTGCAGACACAGCACAGCAGGCTGCTTGGCATCGCTCATGTTACTCCAATACTACAAATAAAGTCCAAATACAGCGTGCCCAGGACCGTCTACAACAATCAGTGGCTACGGGATCATACATTCCCAAGCAGCGTGGACGCAAAAGGAAGCGGAGTTGGTTGGGCAGTCAGGATCTTCTGACTCTTCAACACCATTACACGGTTATCAACCAGCCCATTGAACAAGTACTTGCGCTTTTTTTTGTCAAGTAGCTGATAACAGGCAGCTCTTTACTGTGAAAACTGAAAATGCTGGCACGACCCTGAGAGAAGCTGTGGGCATCTCACAGGATGAAGTACTGAGAACAACGTTCAGCATTGTCGTTTCCCCATGTGATGCACATACCGTTGATGTCAGGTACAACATAGCATGTTGGACTTTGCACGTTTTCATGTTTTGAGAGAGAACACTAGCAAAGAAGACAAACGGGGGGGGGGGGAACTCGATGCAAGCAATTTACTTGACTAAGCTAATCAACATAGTTGACATGCATACCCAAAATGCAACGTTCTTCTCGATGAAAGACGTAGAAAGAACATACGGTAACATGCATGGAGGATCAGATGCTGAAGCACTGCAGAACCACGTACCCAAATTCACCAGGCAGTGACTGAAAGATAGAATACTTCGGGAACTTCCCATGGTCAAATTTGTTCTACAGAAGAACAGAAGGAAATGTGCAGTTCTTTACTGCCCAGAAGCCTGCAAAGAAGACATGGTTCATACTGCAATCACAAGTCCTCAAGAAGGTATGGACAGCATGAATACTATATACAACGCAGAACAGGTGGCACGCAGAAGTATTGTTGCCTTCATGCCGCATGCAAGGGAGAATCCTCAAGTTGTTGGGCTGGCACTGACTGTCCACAAAGACACAAGAAACTCATTAACCTTATTGTATAAGGTCACTGTATCTCATACAGTCTTGTGGTCCTTTTAAAGCAATATGTATGAGCATAGATTTATTTGTGTGTCTATCGTAAGATTAAAGTATTATTCAGCAATATTGTTATATATTTTTCAATTAATACAGTGAAAATTTGCGTCTGGATATATAAATATCTCTATCCACTCCTCAAAATTTCACTATTCAGGGAATATTGGCGTTATTTGGTGATTAATTTCCCTAAAACAAGGAAATTTCCCTGTATCTGGTAACGCTACATCAGGCAATAATAATTAATAAACAGGAAAGCTGTCAGAAAAGTTTTGATAACTGTTAGACAAGGATTGGAAAATAGTAATTTATAGCATATTTTTTATATTGTTACTAGGTACTTGTATTCTCATGATGTGCATGGGCTAGCCACAACAGGACAGATTTTGAAATGCACGGTCTATAGGCACTCTCTGCGTGCCAACATATATTCCTACACAGAGCTGGGCAATAAATACATTGAATGTATTTAAATACTAAATACATGGGAGAAATGTATTTAAATACTAAATACTAAATACATTTTACGAATGTATTTAGATACTAAATACAAAATACATCAATTGTATTTAAATACATTTGTAAATACATTTTAAATACATACAAATTTTAACATATGCATTCACTAATTTATGAGTGACAACAATATAAAATGCTTGATAAAGGATAAAGAAATAGTGCAATCTAATTTCCGATTATAAGTTATATTTCCCTTTTTAGAACAAAACAAAAACAAAAGAATTTAGAACTTACGATGTTCAACCAGTGACATATTATACTCATTATATCATTGCAAAATGAGTAACAATTAATGAGTAGATGAGACATAAACGTAAACATAAGACGTAAACATAAACATAAGGCACCTTACGAATTCTCTTTTATTTCACGGTTGCTGCGGATCAAAACCAATCTTTCAAAAGTTTTGTGCTAGTACAGAACGTGTATTAAACCAGTAAAAGTATTTACATTTTTATATTTTGAGTATTTAAATACATTGTATTTAAATGCTCATTAAAGTATTTAAATACTATATTTAAATACATGAAAACAATGTATTTATAAATACAGTTCTAAATACACAAATGTATTTAATATGTATTTAAATACAAATGTATTTAAATACTGCCCAGCTCTGTTCCTACACAGCCCTCTATGAAATAGCTCTGGAGGAGTTCTTCAAGGAAAATCTACATCTGAAAGGAGTCTGTGTTCTTTGCAATGAATGGCCACGATGCATATCAAATATGCAAGCCACCCAGAAACCTGGAGAACTTGGTGCAAGCAACATATCGATCACTACAAATGACATTCCATTTGTGTCCATTGGCGCAGATCATACCTGTGAACATCTGAACAAGCTCATGAAGGTTAACTCTGGTCTGGTTGGTATCTCAAATAATGCCAGTGCTAGACAGCTTTTCTTTTTGGGTGTACCACACCTGTCACAACTGTCAGATGAGTTCGAGGAGTACTCGAACCAATCTGAGAATCCAAACAGGTGACGCAAAAGAGCACCATCACCTTGCTGCATGTGTTAATAATCAATATCACAGTAGTCAGCAAAATTAAGGATGCCACTCTGGCCCATGGGAACCCCTTTGCTGTTGAAGGAGACACTCTGCAACCTGATAACTACTGCCTATGCCCCACAAGAGTATGTGCCACAAATCCTGAATAGTGATGTCATTGGGCAGAAGCTCTATGAGAAATATGCATCTGAACAGATAAATGACAAATTAACTGCGCATAAATGAAAATAATCCGGCTAAACAAAGTGATTAATTGAAGGATATTGCCAATTCAATGCGAATGAGTTAATTTTGTCTCGAGGCGAACGACTGTGAGGTATCACGTTTGGTGAAAATAAAATATATGTTATTACATACATAATTAAATTTTCTTTCCCACATCTCGATCACACAAATGGGATTTACAAAAGAACAAAACGGTGGCACCAATCAAAATGGGAGAAGTTTGAAGTTCGCAATAATTGTTTATTTCAAAGGGAACTCGAAATGAGCTCATTTTGAACAAAATAATAGGCTTTCTACAAAAGACTTCCCTTAATGACTTTTCAGTGAGGAAACCAAATGTAACGCAAGTTCAGAATGTTCAATACTGTTACCACTTTAAGGTTCAAGGTTTCAGGTTTATTAAAGCAGAAAAGCTATAACCGATACTGGTTTTAAATCCAAACTTTGGATCACCTGAAGAACAGGGGCACAGGGGCCCCAGCCTTCTTTAGTTAGCTTTATAAGGCTAACTAACGAAAATATCACGACCAAACCTAATCAATCGTCAAAGGCGTACAGTTGACCTAACGACTGATTAGGTTAGGTCATATTTTCGTTAGTTAGCCTTATAAAGCTAACTAAAGAATGATGGGGCCCCTGATCTTCAGGTGATCCCAAACTTTGAATATCTGCAGGTATTCAAAGATTGGGTTTAGAAACGGTATGGATTATGTTTATGGATTATGGATTATGTTAGTTTTAACGAAAATATCACAACTTAACCTAACCAATCGTCAAGGGCATACAGTTGACCTAACTGGGCATTCAATTAACCTAACCGGGCATTATATCCCATAGAATGAATTGTTTGTTTTATTTGTCAAAACTGGGGGAGAGTATCTTCAGGTGGATCGGGCTGGGGGGGGGGGGGCGGAATCTTCAGGTGGACACTCTGGGGGGCAAAATCTTCAGGTGATCCCAGATCAGTTTTACACAATGATGATAAAGGGAACTAACATAACCACTACGACTCCGATCGGTGTAACCTTAACCTAAAAATTTAACATAAAAATAAAATAAATTTTGCCACCTGAAGATCAAGGCCCTCACTTTTTCCCACCTGAAGATCAGGGCCCCCAGATGAGGCTGGGGGCCCTGATCTTCAGGTGATTCTTATATTGTTATGTAGATTACGGCCATATAGTTATTTTTTCGATATTCAGGTGATGACATCTTAAGATTTACCCCACAGTTGTTTTCCCGTGATAAACCGGCAGCGATATCCAGAGTTTCTGCAATATGAGCTAAGATAACTCCAGATAACGTGAATTCAACTCACCAAAAGGAGGCTATTTCCGAAGGAATAAATGATCCCGCCCTAATGTAGAGCCAGCAAGCACAGTATTATAAAGGTACAATATAATAACAAATAATCCAAATTCTGAAATACCCAGGTCTACCCTTCGAAAGTAATTAACTATACAATCAAATAACTCAACACAATCTATGTAATGTTACAGAAACGAAGAATGTAGCTAATACTAAATCTGTTTATAATACCGCAATGACTCCACAATCAGATGTGGCGCCACAGTGGCGGCCTTTTCTTAATCCGCTGAGTGAGAAAAAAAATACACTATACCGCGCACCTTTCCTGCACAATCTATTTCTTGTGATGATGAATTGTGTATTTTATTGTCACACGTACGATGGAATTTGACGCCGTCGTACGATATCTTCCAGCTCAAATCAAATCTACCAAATCATAATTTTAATTCCATTCAGATCAATTGTGAAACATCATATTTTCCACAACCCCAGTGTGGAGGCGCACATCTAGCTGTAAAATGATGGATGGTTGAAGGTCTTCCAACTGAGGGGTTAATCACGGTAATCGCGGGAGTTTAACTCCGCAAACCAAACAACACATCTTGTTTTCTCCTACGGAGTTGTCATTTTGTTTCGGTCAATCACCAGTGGCTCCCAATCAGGCACAACAGGATCTGCAAATAAGAAAAAAAACTTGTGTTATGCAACAACATGCAAAACAAAGCATTACTGTCTTCTTTGGATTTCATGTAATTAATTAAAGTTTATAATCGGGAAAGGACTTTGTGTCCACCCTCTATATCTATTTCGTTTGTATTTTAACTTTACCTTCTAACGTTACTTACAGTATGTACAGAAAGTTTTTGTAAGAAATTAAAATTTTTGCGAGAGACAGAGTTTATTTTTAGTAAAGTGACTATCATGGGGTACCGGAACAAAGTCGATCTGCACGATTAAGTTAGTTTAAATTAGGTCGGGTTAGGTTCAGTTAGGTTAGGTTATATTATGCCTGGTTAGGTTAGAATATATTATGCCTGGTTAGGTTATGCTATGTTAGGTTTCGTTAGATTAGGTTACATTATGCCCGGTTGGATTATGCTAGGTTAGGTTTGGTTAGGTTAGGCTAGTCTGGTTAGGTTAGGTTAGTCATTTTCATTGAAAATCTGAAATTAGTTTGAAATCTGAAATCCATATAGAGTGATGCTCATAAGTATTCACGTAGAGAAATATTTCTGTTCTATTCGTCCTTATCGTCAGGGCCGGATTAAGCATTGTTAGGGCCGGGGGCAATGAATATTTTCGGGCCGGTGTCACTAGAAAAACACTAGAAAAACACAATTCTTTACCTGATACATCATACATGAGTGATGTGATCAGCTGACTGGGATCGATCAACAGAAAACGAAACAAAAACAAAGATGTGATTACAGAAAATGTATACTTTGTTCACATAAATGGGATACTAAACTAGGTTTTGTAGAAGCGGAATCTAGAATTTTTTTTTTCTTCCTCACGGTCGACCAATTATTTCAACGGTAGATTATAGCGTTTACATAGTTTCTTGGGGTCGGTCAGCATCTTGGGGCCGGTCAGCATCTGGGTCCGGGGCAAATGCCCCCTTTGCCCCCATTATAATCCGCTACTGCTTATCGTTCGTACCATGAATAGGACAGTTAGGAAAGATTTACCGTTCATTTATTAAAATTTATCAAATAAAAAAAGTTAGTTTAACTCCATCATATAATGATCTCCAAACAAATTTAGGGTAAACGTGAGAAACAAAGCTTCACAAAGTGCAAACCATTAAATTCTTAATTGAAATTGAAATTTTGTTTGGAAGAAGAAATTAAAATAATTTATTGTTTTGTAAAATAGAATTGTGGATGTACAAGTATGTGGGTCCCTCTGTGGATGGACTAGCATGTGGGTCCCTCTGTAGCTGTAGTTCTTCAATAAACTCTATTATTATTATTATTATTATTATTATTACATTTGATTTTGTTTGTACTTGGACGGGAAAGCAAAGGATACAGCTGCAGACCGGGCTGGAACGATTAGCTGGATGAATTATATAATTTCTCTAATAATAAATTTGTCAGTAGTGCCCAGAAATTGGCAGAGCTCACCTATATGTAATCGGTCTACTCTCGCGTTATAATTTCATACAAGTGATTTTGAACAGAAAATTTTAAGCCAGTGAGACCTTAACATTTACTTTAAACTCACGACACGAACCACTTACATTTGCAATGGGGAAGAGAAGGGAAGTTTGGAGAGTTAATTAAATTGAATTAGATATACTTAATATTTTAGTTAGTTACAATTATAAATTTTCTATTTTTATTATTATAAGCATTTTTATCATTGTGTTCACCAATTCTAAATATAACACACACACACACACACACACACACACACACACACACACACACACACACACAATGAAAATCTCGTGTCCCAATGAACTTGGGGTAAGAAGACAAAAACAGTCTAGACACGAGCCGAAGCTATTGGTGCTCATTGTGAGGAGAAAGAGAGAAGGATAGGACCCCCCAGTCCAATCCTTCCCCTCCTGTATCGCAGGAGATGCGGAGCAAGCTGCGCCTATTGGCGGGCGGTTGGCCAATGGCCATATCCCTACGCCAAAATAGAATAAACTCTTAGCAATATTCTTTTTTGGTAAGCAAAATTACTGTACAGTCTCTTAACTAAATTATCTTCTATTCGAATAAATTTTAGTTGCATGCGTAATGTCCAATACGATTATATGTCTTAATTAATTAATAATAATAATATAATAATAATAATAATAATAATAATAAAGAATTTCCAGCCTTTAACTTTCTATCATCGTTATCTTCATAGCTTCTGTAACGTCACTCACTATCACTTATTTTCATCAAAAAAATGCAGACATTAAAAAAAATACGACACCAAAATGATATCAAATATCAGTTTATTATAAAGAAGCTGAAAATAAGTTGTTTATGTTTTCATTTCTCTCGTGCACAAAGTTGAAGTGAAAGTGTTTGTAGGTATTGTGCTTTTGTAAATTAATAAAAGATAAAATCGTGCGAAAAATACATTAATTACAAAATAATTCTTTATTTTTTTTTTAACTTTTCCTTCCTAAGTTTTATTTTAGGTTGATTATTTTATTTATTTTATCCATTCGTAATTACTGTACAATATTTTTCTCTGTAACCAATAATTCGTAATAGCAATAACAGAGGCCTGCGAATGAGAACTTTGTAAGAGTTGTTTTCTTACTAATAACTGATTTTATATAATTCAACTACACTGATTTCGAATAAGGTGTCCATTAGGGTGTGTCACTTTTGGACTTTTTTTGAAAAGTTACGGTGCTTACATCTTATATTGTGACAAATTGACCAAAAACCATGAATAAACAAAAAAAAGACAATCGGGTAATATTTAAGGTCCCCGCCCCCCATTTGAAAAATAAGCCCCTATTCACGCAAAAAAATGGTGATTTTTGGAGATATTTTTGGTCATAGTTTCCTTACTAATCATCGTATTTCAAAAATTTTGCTACCAAAATGTAGAGAATAACGGTATCCTCTTATTGTGAACGTTTTAAAACTATTTTAGTTGTATACGATGCTGATATTTGAGTGGACCTTATGAAATTTTTCCCTCTGTTTTCATTTCTATAACATTTATTTACAGTATTTCCAGGTTTTACCTACAAAAAGTATGCAAATATAATCAAATGTATGATAAATTTGCTTTTCTTTCACAATTCTATTATAGATTTGCTTAATTTCATAGTTTATTAAAATTAGTCACTAGTCATGGCTAACAGGAAGCCAATATTAAGAACAGACCTAAGAAAATATGATTCTTTATTGGGAAAGTTAGTGGAAGACATATACGCAAGAGAAGGAAGCATGCTTCCAACCAATAGTGAAGTTCTCAGTCACTTTTTCTTCTTGAGAAGGGATCAAATGAAAAGCGACAATGTGTCAAAGGAAGAAAATATTTTGAGAGTATTAGATAAGGTAGAAAAGGTGTGGATTATGGCTGGTATACCATCAAAATCCGTTAGAAAGCAGAAAGGACCCAAAAAAATGTTGTGGGATTTGATAAAAGAGCATGAGAAGTTGGGTAAAAATATAAAGAAGAAATGTTATGAAACCCAAAAAACATTTTTTCTGTCTCGTTTAGATAACTTATTTGATATATCAACTGAAAATGTATGTAATGAGATCCAAAATGATACATTGAGAGCTATACAACAGAAGAATGAGGATCTTCGCTTTTTGGAAGATCAGCGAAGTGCTAGAATATATTCTCTGGGTCCGATCGATAAAGCTTATGTAGCCAAACTGATCAAAAAGACTGCTAGAATAGAAGGCGAAGAAGAAAGAAAATTGAAAGAAAAAGAGCGAAAGGCATTAGAAGAGAGAGAGACAAACTTGAATCATCTGAAGGCGAGTTAGTGGACTCAAGTAATGGTGAAGATGATTTTACTCCGAGCCCAGGCCCATCAAAACGTCCTAAGTTACTACAGTCAACATTAATATCTAATACAGCTGATTGTTTAGGACTATCATTCGGACAACGCTCGACATTTGCATCTGTGGTAGCAGTTGAATGTGGGCTAGATTTAAAAGGGATATCATTATCGAAAAGTACTTCTGCTCGAGCTGCGAAGAAGTCGAGGAAAGCTACTGCTGACACTATTAAAGAGTCGTTCAACCCACCTCAATATTGTGTAGTCCACTGGGACAGCAAAATGATACTGAATGTTTCAGGAGGAAAGCAGGATCGATTGGCAATACTTATATCGGGAGAGAATGTTGAGAAACTTCTCTCGATACCCGATATCGGTGTCTCAACTGGATCGACACAAGCTTGTACTGTTTTTAGCACAATCCAAGAATGGAAATTACAGGATAAGGTTTACGGAATGGTATTCGATACTACTTCATCCAATACTGGCTGGATAAAAGGGGCTTGTAAAGTGCTGGAAGACCTCTTTGGAAAAAATTATTATGGCTCGCTTGTCGCCACCATATGGCAGAACGAGTTTTGTCAGCAGTGTATCTAAAGGTATTTGGAAAATCTACTTCACCCGAAAACGAATCTTTCAAGACCTTCAGAGATGTTATATGGGAGAAGCTAGATACTAAGCAACCCTTCAAACAGCTATCTATCAATGACAGACATTTCAAGGACCTGAAAAAATGCGTCATAGATTTTATGACAGATATGCTCAAAGATAACCAGAGCCTTCCCAGGGATGATTACAAAGAGGTAGCTGAAACAACTATGCTCGTTTTAGGAGAAATTCCTGCCAGAAGAATACACTGGATCAAGCCAGGAGCTCTCCATCACGCCAGATGGATGGCTGTCATACTGTATACAATAAGATGTTAGCATTTTCAGACCAAGCCGGATATGATAATGTTACAATAAAAAAGCTGGAAAGAGTATGCTTCTTTACATCGCTGATCTACTCCAAGTACTGGCTATCAGTCACCAACCCACTTGAGGCTCCTGAAAATGACCTCCTCCTATACAACGAATTAGTTCAGTACAAAAAGATTGACATGGAAGTAGCGGAAGCTGCCCTCAACACTCTAAAAGGTCATTACTGGTACCTATCTGAAGAACTTGTAACCCTTTCTCTCTTTGGAGATTTACCTCATACTGAAAAGGACAAGATGGCCAAAAAACTTTCCTCTTTCAACCAACCACCAGAATTCAAACAGGGTAAGCCTATATTTCCCATCCTAAAAGAACGAATTAAAATTCAGCAATTAGTTGGTCCAAACTCATGGTTTGTATTCAAAGTCCTTGGTTCAACGGGAGATTGGATAAGGACTCCAGCTGTAACGTGGGGCAGCAACAATGATTTTCAACAGATGAAGAGAATACTCTCTTCAACTAAGGTTGTTAATGACACTGCAGAAAGGGGTATCAAACTCTTGCAGGATTTTCATGGCTCATGTAGGGATGAAAGTGAATTTCAGGCATTGCTTCAAGTTGTAGAGGAAAATACGCGCGTTTTCTCAAAGTTTTCCAAACAAGGTCTCTTGAATTTGTAATTTCTTTCCATTTATAATTTCATTTCATTTACAATTTTTCATTATAATTTCAAGAATAGCTCTTTGTTTCTATTTGATTAAAATTTTGTTTGTATTTCATAATAAAAAATAAAAAAAAACGATGGGGCTTTGCATATTTTTTTAGATTAATAAAAATTTAAGTCTACAGTTGTCATTTTTTTTTTTTTTTTTTTTCAAAATTTACTGATTTTAATCTACTAAACATGTTCAAAGTTGTTCCCAGTTTGAATCTCTAAACCAAAAAAGTGTTGCTCATTTAAGCCCATCTGCTTTTTTGATTTATATTTTCTAAGCCCATCGCCGCAGAGCTGCGTTGGGATGATGCCTTATGGATGGCGGTGACATCCAAAGTATATAAGATAATATTTTATTGCAGTTCAGATCTTCCAAAGATATAAAACAGCAGCATTTTTCTCTTAGAAAATGCATCAAAATGACCAAAGAGATATAAAAAATTTAATAAATTTAACTCAAAGGTTAACAAAAACTATTCAGATTGAAGCGCATTATTATTCTCTACATTTTGGTAGCAAACGTTTTGAAATACGATGGTTAGTAAAGAAACTATGACCAAAAATATCTCCAAAAATCACCATTTTTTGTGTGAATAGGGGGCTTATTTTTCAAATAGGGGGGCGGGGACCTAAATATTACCCGATTGTCTTTTTTTTAGTTTATTCATGGTTTTTGGTCAATTTGTCACAATATAAGAGGTAAGCACCATAACTTTTCAAAATAAGTCCAAAAGTGACACACCCTAGTGTCCATTTTTCTATCACGTAAGGATTTTCTGCAAACTGGAAGGGAAATAAATGCAAAAAACTTCACTTTTTTCTACGTGAAGGTCAAAATATGAAAATAAAAACCCACTCTAATAGACAGAGTTTATTTCCACTACAGTTTCGACGCCCACTGTATCCACCCGAGGAGGATGCCAGTGGGCGTCGAAACTGTCGTGGAAATAAACTCTGTCTATTAGAGTGGGTTTTTATTTTCATATTTGGAAGGGAAAAAACAACAACATAAATAAATATTATTTATTTCAGTTTACATTAGGTACCTATTTCGCTTCGTTATACTAATTACAAATGCAAACAACTTTAAAAAGAAAGAAGACTATTAACGTCAATTACATATTCATCTTTATTTGTCCTGAGTTTTCTTATGAGATCTATGCCTTTTAATCTCGAATGTACGCGCTGTTCCTTTTCTTTTATGTAATAATTCTGGAGTATCCCGTTTCAACATCCAGCAGTAATCAGCCGTCATGCTGATGTCCCACCTTCCCTGATATCTCTTCTCCATTTCTTTGATGTCTTGGTGAGTCAATTTTAATGAAAATTACTTACATATGTAATATGAAATATGACATTTTTTGAAAAATCTGTACGTGATAAAATATTTCGGGCAACAAAACCATCGCAGGCCTGTGTAATTGATGCTACCTGATTCATCATTTATATAACAGCTCACATAGACGTACGAGCCGGGGGGGGGGGGGGCTGAATTCGGGCAAACTGGCTCTGCATTCGGGCAAAATGAAAAAAATAATAGCTTGTAAAAGTTGGAGAAATGCTAACCTTATATCATATTATAAATTCAGGATCAGAAAGTTATAAGATAATTTCATATTTTTATTTATTAGCTGTTATTAGCTGTTATCAAATACTTTTTTAAGTTTTTCATAATTTTAGTTTGTAAATAGCAACAAATTGAAATTGCTTATTTAAAGAATTTTCCCTTATACAGGAAATGGCTTTATGTTTCCATTGTTATACTGATGTGTTTTCTTTAATTTCTCAAAAGATATGTTGTTTCAACTTTCATTTTACATTGTGAGCACAGTAGGTGCTACTAAACTTATTGAAGTTGTGTTCGCTCACAAGTTTTTATTATCTTTCTTATGCATGAATAAAATATTTGATATAGTCTTATGCCCTATTAATCAAAATTAACTAAGTACCAGTAGGGATTACGATACATCATGGAAGTTGCGCAAAAAAAGAAAAATCGTACAATTAATTTTGCAAAGTATGACACGTATCCTTTGGTAATGTTAGTGCTTCTAATGAATGGCCTGTTGGAGTGAGGGAGCCTGAGCCTGTGATGATCCTAATTCCCTAAAAAAAAATATATATATATATATATAATCATGCGGGTTGCTTCTACAGAGCTTCAATTTAATATTTAGGAGAAATCCAATGACAAGGAGAAATGTAAATGCCATGAAAAGTCTTCTTTAATGCGCAACGTTTCGAGCAATACGCTCATCTTCAGGCTGTATAATAACAATGTGAAATTAAAATCAATAATTGAATGAAAAACAAGACAAAGAAAATTTCTATAACCTATTCATAAAGGCAAATTTTAAAAGACTGAAAAAAGAGGGTTAAATTCTAAGTTATACAGATTTACATATAAAATTAAGAAGCTATTTTTAAATACATATAGTAAATGTGAAATTAATACACTGGAAGAATTAACAATAGTACACTGGAATAATGAAACTAACTAACCTTTCACTGCAATTTCCGAGGCTAGACTGATTTAAGCAGAGGCAAAACGAGAAAACATAAGATGGTGAGGGCGATTGGGGAAGGGGGGATTATAAGGAATTGGGGAAGGAGGAGGGATTATAAGAAATTTAGAGGGACAGCTGATGAGTCAACATTTAGCGTAGGGGTCAAAGTTTTAATGTAAAGCGATTCCAAAATTCTAAGTGAGTTGGGACAAGTATTACAACCAAGAATTTTAAAATTGTCTAAAGTGACATCAGTTTTACATTTTATACTGTGTTCCCGAATACTAGAAACTTCTTTAGTTTTTAAAATTTTACCTGTTCGGCCACTTATTCCCATATGCGAATAAAATCTAGCCCTGAGAGAGCGAACAGTGCTGCCAATGTAATTCCCAAGGAGACACCTAGGGCAGGTAAATAAATATACAACACCGCTACGCAACGAGTCAGGGGTTCGATCCTTCGCTGAGAAAAAGCTACCTAAAGACGTTTTATTAATAAATATGATGCGGAAATCAGTATGATAAAAAAATTTCCTTAACAACTTTGTAAATTTAAGCTTAAATTCCTTATTCAAAGGACCCATTTCAGGTACCAAGAAATATTTTATATCCTTCGGCACTGTAATACAAGGAAGTTGAGGGCTATAAACATTATTTAAGAAGGATCTAATTAGTTTATCTACATATTGAACAGGAAAACTATTATTGGTAAAGTATGATCTTAGATTATTAAATTCATCATTAAGTAAGGTAAAACTAGAGGTCAAATTATATCCTCTGAACAGGAGAGTTTTAATACAAGACATCTTATAGTTGAAATCAGTAAAACTAAAAAAATTCATGCCCAAACCAGTGAAAGTGGGTTTCCTGTAAACTGATGTAGTAATAGAATCACCGTTTTTCGAAATTAGAAGATCTAAAAAGGGGAGGGAGCCATTTTTCTCAGTTTCCATTGTATACGTTATATTGGGGTGCAAATATTTAGGAAGTTAAAGAATTGTTGCGCTTGTACCGCATTATCAAAGACAGCTATCGAATCATCAACGAAGCGTCGATAGAAAATTGGCTTGAGATGAGTGTGAGATTGTCTAAAAATTACACTTTCTAAATGAGTCATAAAAAAATCAGCTGCTAACGGTCCGACAGGTGATCCCATCCCTACACCATCAATTTGTTGGTAAACCTTTCAATTGGCAAAATTTGTTGTTCGTCTCCTGTCACCCTTTGCGAAAAATGCTTACACTATAAATAACTCGTTTGAATTCCAAAAAGACCTTCTTGGTGAGAATTTCGATTCAAAAAAGTTTTTTGTCAGTTTTGATGTAAAGTCGCTTTTCACAAATGTACCTGTATCTGAAACTATTGCCATTATTTTAGATAGGGTTTTTAGCTCGGGTGATATTTTTCATGGTTTTTCATTGTCTCATTTTAAGGAACTTTTAGAATTGGTCTTCAAACAATGCTATTTTACTTTCAACAATAAGGTTTACCAACAAATTGATGGTGTAGGGATGGGATCACCTGTCGGACCGTTAGCAGCTGATTTTTTTATGACTCATTTAGAAAGTGTAATTTTTAGACAATCTCCCACTCATCTCAAGCCAATTTTCTATCGACGCTTCGTTGATGATTCGATAGCTGTCTTTGATAATGCGGTACAAGCGCAACAATTCTTTAACTTCCTAAATTCTTTGCACCCCAATATAACGTATACAATGGAAACTGAGAAAAATGGCTCCCTCCCCTTTTTAGATCTTCTAATTTCGAAAAACGGTGATTCTATTACTACATCAGTTTACAGGAAACCCACTTTCACTGGTTTGGGCATGAATTTTTTTAGTTTTACTGATTTCAACTATAAGATGTCTTGTATTAAAACTCTCCTGTTCAGAGGATATAATTTGACCT
This sequence comes from Bathynomus jamesi, assembly GCA_023014485.1. Taxonomy (NCBI): domain Eukaryota; kingdom Metazoa; phylum Arthropoda; class Malacostraca; order Isopoda; family Cirolanidae; genus Bathynomus; species Bathynomus jamesi. The sequence continues at coordinate 122,498 of JAJOZX010006049.1, read as the reverse complement.
CTAGTTTTACCTTACTTAATGATGAATTTAATAATCTAAGATCATACTTTACCAATAATAGTTTTCCTGTTCAATATGTAGATAAACTAATTAGATCCTCCTTAAATAATGTTTATAGCCCTCAACTTCCTTGTATTACAGTGCCGAAGGATATAAAATATTTCTTGGTACCTGAAATGGGTCCTTTGAATAAGGAATTTAAGCTTAAATTTACAAAGTTGTTAAGGAAATTTTTTTATCATACTGATTTCCGCATCATATTTATTAATAAAACGTCTTTAGGTAGCTTTTTCTCAGCGAAGGATCGAACACCTGACTCGTTGCGTAGCGGTGTTGTATATTTATTTACCTGCCCTAGGTGTCTCCTTGGGAATTACATTGGCAGCACTGTTCGCTCTCTCAGGGCTAGATTTTATTCGCATATGGGAATAAGTGGCCGAACAGGTAAAATTTTAAAAACTAAAGAAGTTTCTAGTATTCGGGAACACAGTATAAAATGTAAAACTGATGTCACTTTAGACAATTTTAAAATTCTTGGTTGTAATACTTGTCCCAACTCACTTAGAATTTTGGAATCGCTTTACATTAAAACTTTGACCCCTACGCTAAATGTTGACTCATCAGCTGTCCCTCTAAATTTCTTATAATCCCTCCTCCTTCCCCAATTCCTTATAATCCCCCCTTCCCCAATCGCCCTCACCATCTTATGTTTTCTCGTTTTGCCTCTGCTTAAATCAGTCTAGCCTCGGAAATTGCAGTGAAAGGTTAGTTAGTTTCATTATTCCAGTGTACTATTGTTAATTCTTCCAGTGTATTAATTTCACATTTACTATATGTATTTAAAAATAGCTTCTTAATTTTATATGTAAATCTGTATAACTTAGAATTTAACCCTCTTTTTTCAGTCTTTTAAAATTTGCCTTTATGAATAGGTTATAGAAATTTTCTTTGTCTTGTTTTTCATTCAATTATTGATTTTAATTTCACATTGTTATTATACAGCCTGAAGATGAGCGTATTGCTCGAAACGTTGCGCATTAAAGAAGACTTTTCATGGCATTTACATTTCTCCTTGTCATTGGATTTCTCCTAAATATTATATATATATATATATATATATATATATATATATATATACAACACACACACAACACACACACCACACACATATACACACAGTTATTACACTATCTAATTTCGGGCATTGTTGTAACTTAAAAATTCGCGCAAATTTGTATCAGGCCCCCCCCCCCCCAAAGATTAGGTGCTGTACGCCTGTGCAGCTCATATAAATGAAATTAATGCCAAACATAAGTGTTTAAATACTCCTTTCAAATAATGTCCGTGCTTCGAGAATATACCCTGATAACATACAAACAAAAGCATTTAAATGATAGGTCTCTGTATAATTGATACCATCTTTAATTAAAACATGCAGAAATAGGAACTGGGCAAAAAAATACTTTCGCCGGAATTCGTGTGAAGAGAGACCAACGCACAGAACTGCTACAAGGTTTCGAGGTGTATATATATATATATATATATATATATATATATATATAAAGAACGACGCTTGTGTAGAAGAGCGTTCTGTACAAGATGAGGAGGGAGAACGAGCAAATGAAAAATGAGGTACCTCTCAGGAATCGAACCCGAGATCATCCAATTGCCGGTCGGATATGCTAACCACTGCACCAAGGACCCCGATTAGTCAGTCCTCGCTCTTCTACACAAACGTCGTTCTTTACATTAATTATACTGTGTGCTGTTTGCAGTTAAAATGTGTATATATACGGCATGCGAAGGTGCCCCCCTCAGGGCATTTGATTCCGCTCGTATGTAGGAGAATTACGAGTACTAACTAATCGGGGTCCTTGTACAGTGGTTAGCATATCCGACCGGCAATTGGATGATCCCGGGTTCGATTCCTGGGAGGTACCTCATTTTTCATTTGCTCGTTCTCCCTCGTCATCTTGTGCGGAACACTCTTCTACACAAGCGTCGTTCTTTACATTAATTATACTCTGTGTTGTTTGCAGTTAAAATGTATATATATATATATATATATATATATATATATATATTCTATAAGGCTGTTATCACTCTTAATATTTTAATTCGTTTTCAAAGATACGAAATGGGTACGAAAATGTGGGGCAAAAGCCAGTTTTGGGGCATTGGGTCCGAGTTTGATCCCGACTGGCTTTACGATGAAGAGCAAATCAGACTGAGAGATGCACTGATTGAACTCTGCAGGACAAAGATCAGACCTCTGGCGGTAAGATGATAATGTATTGTGTAAAATACAGTGCATATATTTAAAATGTACTAAAAGTAATTCGTCTTCATCAAAAGCATTTTAGGAGTTACAGCATACCTAATTTTAGTGTGCAGTGATAATCAATTTGCGCAGTAATAATTTAAATTTGTGCAGTGATAAATCGAAAATCTGTGCAGTGATAAATTAGGTTCTATATCACTATAGAACCTAATTTATCACTGCACACTAAAATTAGGTATGAGTTACAGATACGTTAAATGCTTTTAAAACTGAACTGTAATTCTTTAGTCTTCTTCCAATAAAATTTCCATTAATGAGAGAGAGAGAGAGAGAGAGAGAGAGAGAGAGAGAGAGAGAGAGAGAGAGAGAGAGAGAATTAATTAATTAATAATTATAAGATTAAAGCATTTCAATGCAAGCACTTACGATTTGGTAATATAAATATTGTGATTAATTATTTATTATATAAAATAAATGATTATGAAATATATATATAAACAAGATTGATTGTGGTTACACATAAGATAACACAAGGTTTATAGTTAGATTGGTCTGTATGATCATTTTTTAGGAAAAAGAGACGAATTTGTGGTTGAGATATGAGAAATGAATTTTGTTTGTTGCTTTTAAACGCTTTTACGTTACGGATATTTTGAAGATCTTTGCTTAAATCATTCTACAATTTCAACCCAACGAATGATTTTTGGGTGATTTTTGAGATGAAGAAATTCAAAAGTAATCAATAACGTGCTTTTTCTCATAGGAGTGAATCTCTTCATGAGTTACGAGATATTTATTTATTCACTGGAAGTTAATAATTTTATTCATACATTTATAAATGGAAATAAATATGTCAGTCTGATTAGGTCTTTGATTTGTAATAATTTTAACTCTTTAAAGAATCCACTTGTATGATAAAGAAATGATGTACATCGCATAACATCCTTAGCGCTCATTTTTGAACAACGAAAATACTGTCTAATACGTTATCAGCAGTATTTCCCCATGCAAGATTGTGGTACAGTACATCATATAAGGAAGAACAAAAGTATAATACAAGTTAATAAAACCTTTTAAGGAACTGTAAATCAAAGTTTAAACGTTATAACAACGCTGTTGAAGATCTTTTCAGTTATAAACTTGCTGGTGTCCTTCCACCGCAAATTCGTGTCTAGCATGACCCCTAAATATTTCGCTCCATTACATTCTTTTACAACGAGTTCTCCAACTTTCGGGTTGACAAGATGTACACTTCTTTTGTTACTAAAAATCATAAAGTTTGTTTTATTTTAATTTAGAAAGAGTTTATTTAAGGTTACCAATTCACAACTGTGGCAAATTCTGTTTTAAATATAACCTTCGCTATCTTCACATCTTTTTATACAAGAAAAAGACACACTCTGCAAACATTATAAAATTAAGAATATCGGAAGAACGGAGTAGGTCATTTATATACAATAAAAAATAGCATGGGATCTAGGACTGAGCCTTGGGGTACCCCATGTTTTACAATCAGTTCAGTTGAATAGATATTATTTACTGATATAAATTGATATCTACTGAACAGATAACTTTTAAACCAATCATTTATAGCTCCTCTGAAGCCACAAGAATACAGTTTGTTAAGTAGAATATTATGGTTTTTCATATCAAAAGGCTTAATCAAATCCATAAAGATGGAGATCATTATTTCTTTGTTATTTTTATATAGAAAGATGTTAGGAAAAAGAGAGAGAGAGACTGAAAAGAAAACAAACAAATGAAAATAAAGAATACTGAAAACTCTCATACCATGCTTATACTTATAAACGTTAAAGATTTCGCACTGAAACAATTGTCGTGAGTATATATATATATATATATATATATATATATATATATATATATATAAGTAGCTGATTTATTTAATTAGCACAAAAATAATAACGGGTGAGATGCGAGGGGAATAAATGTTTTTGCACTAAACAGTGTTAGCAGTAAAGTATAAAACAGACAAGGCTTTCCCTCCTCTGTAGGACACTAGTTGTTGTTGTTGTGATAAAGGACATAGGAAAGTAGGAAGAGTTTAATGAAAAGAATAGCTTCAAAGTTCATTCACACCATGTTTACGCTTATCTCGTGAACCCAATAACGCATTAGTGGACTACCTAATCTCGTCTCCGCCACCCATTATGTAAAGGACTTTTAAAAATTTTATTTACTATACAAGAAATCTGGACATCAAACCAGTTGTCGAGGAGAGCTAAAATAAGAATATTTAACAGTAACGTTAAATCAGTCGACCTTATGGTAGTGAATCATGGAAGGTAACAAAAGAACTGACAAAGAAGGTGCAAGTGTTTGTGAATCGATGTCTGAGAAGGATTATGGGAATTAGATGGCTGGATAGAATTTCAAATGAAAGACTATGGCAGATCACACATCAGAAAAGGATAGAAGAGCAAATTAGGAGAAGGAAGTGGAGATGGGTTGGACATGCTTTGAGGAGAGAAGAGGGAGAAATAGCTAAGACTGCTTTGGAATGGAATCCGCAAGGAAGAAGGAAGAGGATAGACCGGTGATGATTTGAAGGAGATCCTTACTGATTGAAACGAAAAGAATTGGAAGAACCTGGCCAGAAGTTAAAGCCCAAGCAGCCAACCGTACCCGATGGCGAAGCACAGTTGACGCCCTATGCTCCACGTAGGAGTGAGAGGACATAAGTAAGTAATACAAGAAATCACTATTTTATCGCCGCATCATTTCTTCGACGATTGTCAAAATCCACCGTCGTGCCCAGAATGGCTTTTTAAAATTGATAATTATTTACATTGTCATCCTTCGCAATGGAATTAAATAATGGAGCACTGATCCAGAGGCACCTTCAGCTGGTCACCTTCATGAGTATTGTACTTTTTATGGGATTTACCTCCTGCTAATAAATATTATCATTATCATTACATTGTCATATATATATATATATATATATATATATCGGGTGGCCCAAAAAAAAAACGCCTTGAGATTTGAACATCAATAACTTCAAAAATATGCAGTTCACACTTCCAAAATTTACGTAACGTTTACCTCAATCTATTGATAAGCCATCATAAAAATTTCAGACCTCTACATAAAATACTTTTTCCACAGCTGAGGGAAGAATGAGGTATCGTAAAAAAAATGAATACACTGACAAAATTTTATTATTCACATCTTATCAACAAATATGATCAATATGTCCGCCGTCCTGCTTACAAACTAATTTTAACCTTTACTTCCACGACATGATACATTTTCTGATTTCTGCTAATGTTTTGTCCCAACATTCGAGTATTTTTTTCTTTAATTGCATTTCTGTAAACTTTTCTGTTTGGCCTTCACAAATCTTCTCTGCTAGTGTTCCATATGCAATAATCCATGGGATTGCAATCAGGCGATTGCAGTGGCCACTCGTTTTTTCCAGTGAAGTTGACTACATTCTGTTGTAGATAATCCTGTGTGAACTTGCTAATATGAGCTGTAGCACCATCTTGGAGTATGAAATCGTTTCCATAATACAGACGCCGACAATCAGTCAAAAGAAAAGATTCTTCTCTAAGAGATTTACATAGGTTTCTGAATTAATTTTTTATTTTCTGAAATGAAATGAATTTTCGTCTTTCCATTCCACGATACACCTGCTAATACCATGATTTTTTTTTAAAACCGACTTGTCTGGTGGTAAAGTCTCGATGGAGGAATGTCTTTCTTACGCTGACCATAAACAACATCGTTCCGGGAGTTTCGAGCAATCTCGATGCTGAAATCTTTTTCATCTGTAAAAACTATTGTTTTAACATCATTGGACGAAAATCTATCAAGCAATTTTCTACAACGATTTTTTCTTTTAGCTCTTACATTGCTGTCACGTCTTGAAACGTGGATCCTTTTAAATGCTTTAAATTCTACCGTTCTCTGCATTCTTTGTATGGAACTTCGACTGATACCTAAATTTCTTGCAATTTTCCTCTGAGAGCAGTGTAACCCAGGTCGATCCTTTTAAGATAGGTTCATCATTTCGATCACTGTTTTAGGCCAACCATTTCCACACTTCCGTGCCGTCGAACCGGTTGCTTTAAGTTTTTTAATTATTCTATTCACAGACGTAACATTACAAGTTATTCGTGGAAATTCCCTCAAAATTCTTGCCCCAGTCCATCTTTTTTCCAAGAAACACTTTTCTATCGCCGCTTTTTCACCGTCAGTTAGAACTATAATTTGAAGGGTAAGTTTAAAAAACAGTATTTAAGATGGGCATAGCCTATTTCAGCTGACGTTTTTCAGAGACTAACAGATTATCCATAGCCTATAGGCTAAGGAAACTACTACAAGTCTTAGAATAGTTGACAGCTATACACATTTAAGATTTAGGATATTCGTTTTTTTCACCAAACCTCATTGTTTCCTGAGCTGTAGAAAAATTATTTTATGTAGAGGTCTGAAATTTTTATGATGGTTTATCAATAAATTGATGTAAAAGTTTTGTAAATTTTGGAAATGTGAACTGCATATTTTTGAAGTTATTGATGTTCCAATCTCAAGGCGTTTTTTTTGGGCCAACCTATAATATATATATATATATATATATATCCTGGCTTGGTGGAGGAGCGAGTTGCTCTCTTGCGCTCTCCATCGCACATAGCCAGGTACACCCGGCTCATCTGGTACCGTTTTGAGCCAGGCATCTAGTCTTCTCTTGAAGACTTTAACTTTGACCCCTGTAACGTTTCTGAGGTCCTTGGAAGCTGGTTAAAAAGTCTTGGCCCCCTGACAACCAAGCTATTTTCCTTCAGAGTTGAGGAGGTCCCTTGTCGGGCCTTTAATTTGGGAACACTACACATTCTGCTTTTCCTATTTTCCAGCATTGTTTGGATGGTAATTAGGTTTAGTTTGAGGTTTGGTACCAGTTTTTCGATAATTTTCCATATTATGTAGATTATGGTGTACCTCTCTCTTCTTCTTTCCAGGGAGTACAGATTTAGTTTACGAGTCTTTCCCAGTAATTGAGTTCTTTGCAGCCATCAATCTTGGCTGTGAAATGTCTCTGCGTTTCTTCTGGTTTATTAATTTCTTCCTTTTTATATGGGGACATTAAAACTGAGCAGTATTCAAGCTTTGGTATGATCAGTGTTCTCAGCAGGGGAATCATTACTGTCTTGTCCCTCCTTCTGAACGCTCTTAGTACCTGTCCCGCGACTCTTTTTGCTTTGTTTATCGCTATCTGATTTTGTGTCTCAAATTTGGCATCATCTGTCAGTATTACCTCCAAGTCGACCGCTTTCGTGCTTCTCTGAATTTCTTGTCTATCTGGAGCATGATATGTAGTCTGTTTAAGTTGCTCATTTCTACCATATCTCAAGAGCTGAAATTTCTCGGTGTTAAAAGTCTTCCGAGCATTTGTATGTTTTATTCGTGTCCGTCTGCAAGACCTCCACTTCATTTGCATCGCTGATTTTTCTACTGATCTTTGTATCATCCGCAAAGGATGTTACTATACTGTTGCTGTTTACTCCACTGTCTACAGTATGTCTGTTAGTATGATAATAAACAGGAGTGGGGCCAGTACTATACCTTGTGGTACTGAGCTGCGTACTTCTGATTCTAATGATGATACACCTTGAATTTTGATGACCTGTAGACGTTCTCTGAGGAAGTTGTAGATCCATTTTCTCACTTTGCCTGTTATTCCCATATGTTTCATTTTATGTGCTATTATACCACAATCGCATTTGTCGAAAGCTTCAGCAAAATCCGTGTATATGACATCATAGTTTTTATTGCCTTCAAATGCATCTAGGATATTGTTATAGTGCTCTATAAGTTGTGATAGGCAAGATCTTCCTGATCGGAATCCGTGCTGATTTTCGTTGAATCTTTCCAGTGTCTCCAAGAAGTCATAGATTTTCTCTCTGACTATTCTTTGAAATATTTTAATGATGTGGGACGTCAGTGACACTGGTCTACAGTTCTTTGCTTGAGATCTATCCCCTCCTTTATATATAGGGACAATGTTTGCTCTTTTCAAGATGCTCTGTATTTCCCCACTGTCTAGGGATCTTCTCCATATCCAGTATAAGGGTGTAGCTATTTTATTTTTACAGTTTTTAATCAGTAGTGCGTTCCATTTGTCCGGACCTGCAGCTGACTGTGATTTCATTTGTCCTATAGCTCTCGCTACATCTTCTGGGGTAAAATCAAAGTCTGTTATACATTCTCCTTACAATTTCTCTTCGAAGAATGCATATATGTCTGGTATCGCTTTGTCACTTTTTGGGGGCACTGAAGACCGATTCATACTGGGCTCTCAATGTTTCAGATATTTCTTTTGGATCGTCTGTTTGTTCATTATTTCCTTTCCTTCAGGGCCTGATGGTAGCGCGGGTTTTTGTTTTCCTTTTCGCATAGCTATAGAAGTATTTTGGATTTTCCTTTATTGCTTATATACATAGGCGTACGAGCTGGGGGGGCTGGCGGGGCTGAGGGGGTGCTGAATTCGGGCAAAATGAAAAAATAATAGCTAGTAAAAGTTGGAGAAATGCTAGCCTTATATCATATTATAAATTCAGGATCAGAAAGTTATAAGATAATTTCATATTTTTCTTTATTAGCTGTTATTAAGTACTTATTAAGCTGTTATTAGTACTTATAGGCTATTTTTTATTCCAGATTTAATCTAGATTTTACTATGGTATTTAGCCCAAATAGGAGCTACGAGACTTTGCTTAAAAATTCAAAAGAATATCTAATCCTTGTAGTGAGTTAATTGCTTTCTGAGCTTATCATGAATATTGAATTACTTGGTAAGTTGAATTTTTTATAATTAGGTACAGTACTAATACCTTATTAGCCAAATTAAATAGGTAAAGCCCTAGCCCCTAGGTCTATTCCTTTAAACTTGCTCGTATAATTTCGTTTAGGCTCGGTCAAACTTTTATGAAACTCAAGTAAATTAAGTCTAACCTTATAAATGACATGCTGTATACTATTATTTAGCTAATTAGTGACATGATTAGCGTGATGCTAATTAGTATTAGGGTCTCTTTTCAGGCTAGGTGCTTAATGCTTAATTTTAATGTTTGCAGACTGCACACCAATTTTAGATGAGCTTTGCAACCTGTATATAGCCTTTGGCTTGAGAATAAAATATTTGATATAGTCTTATGCCCTATTTATCAAAATTACCTAAGTACCGGTAGGGATTACAATACATCATGGAAGTTGCATAAAAAAAGAAAAATCATACAATTAATTTTGCAAAGCATGACACATATCCTTTGGTAATGTTAGTGCTTCTAATGGCCTGTTGGAGTGAGGGAGCCTGATCCTGTGATGATCCTAATTATATATAATATTATATATATATATATATATATATATATATATATATGGGATAGAACTCAGGATGGTTCCCTGAGGGTTTTTTGTGATCAGGGAGGGCCAAAGTATCCTTGCTGCAGATACACCCAGGTCCGGATTAAGGCTGTGGCATGTGAGGGGCCTAAGGCTAATAAGAGGGAATGGCATATATATGTACTATATATTGTATGTAATTCATAAAATCTTCAAACAAATAGAAATGTATATTTATCCAAATTTAGCAACTAACAAAAATCAAAGCTATGTACATAAAAAAGAAAAACAGTAAAAACAGCATACAATTCAAATAGAGAACGATTTCTTCCTTCCTGGCTTTAAAGTGTGATATCAAACAAAACAGCCCCCTTTCTTCAATATGCTGAATGATCATTACACTCGGCCCAAATTCCCAACGTCTGAAAAACTTTTTCGGAAACAGATTAACCCTTTCAAGCCAATCATATAAAAATGGATGAAAATCATACAGTACATACATATCGACAATAATACACCATCAGATATAATGATATAAAAACTCTTATCTAAAACTAAAAAACCTCTTATTTACTACATCTGAAGATATAATTATGCAGTTATATATGACATTACTTAACCAACCTTGTGACAAAGATTTAGGATTTAGGATATAAAAATTAGGGCCTAAAAAATATGAGGGCTTGATGTTACAGCCTTATTAGTTTAATGGTTAATCCGGCCCTGGTTACACTCCAACTTCAGGCGTCTATGCTTCGGCTCTGCTCCTCCAGGTCAGGGAAACCTTGTTCCTGCTCTGCTCCGGCTTCACATATTGTAAAATTCTCTGTCTGGCTTTGCTCAGGAAAAAAACGTCTCCGACTCCAGAGAGGAGTTCCTGTGAACCCTAACCTATTGAGTAGGAGCCACGAAGTACTGGGTTTAAAATTTAGGATTATCAGGGTTATAAAAGTTCAAATAGAAGGGTTTTCCAAAAGAGTTAAGTATTTTGAGTCCAAATAAGAATTAACTGAGGCATAGTACTTAATCACTCTTTGTAACATGGTTTTATGTAGGGCTGGGCAATGTGGGCATCCGGATTCCTGGAAGTAAAGTAGACAGCTCATTTCCCGGGAAAACTGTCATCGATCCCGGGATTTCCCGGTATTCTATTTTCAGGGGAGACTTTTAAGCACAGTTTTATCATGAGATATATTTATTTCATGCAAAGGCTTTACACAATTGAAGTTTTCGTTCACCTGAGTAGCATGAGCGCAAAAGGAGAGAGTGCAATGCAATTGAAAATGTTAATCAATGTTGCAAAGGAAATGTTGGATAAGTTATGTAACAAAGGGGGGATGTTGCAAGATGTTATGTAACAAAGGGTGGGGAAATGTTGCAAGAGCAACAAGGGGTATGCAACTTGGAGGCGGAGTTATCCCCCAAGAGAAAGAGAGAAGGCGAGAGAGGAAGAGAGGTGTTCGCCTGGCAGGAGCCAAGTGCATATTAAAACTTCAGCCGAGCGGCCGTTGTTTTAATATGTTCCTAAACAGCCAGTTGGCTTATTTGGCTGGGCTGCCAGATTGCGCTATTTATTTAATTAAAGCATATATTCTGGCTTAACCAGTCAGTTGATTAGAAGGCGTAAATGGCTTGTTCAGGTGTACATTATTAAGGTTGCCAGATTGTGCTATCCAGATATTTTTCGACATTTCGTTTACAAATCCGTTTTAGAAGGCAGCCATTTGCTCTAATTAAATGTGTGTACAACAAAAAGAATTAACTAAAACACCATTACATCATTCTGTTTATTTAGACGAATTAATGGATTCAATTTCACGAAATATCTAGAAAATAAATATACAATGGAATATATATGATCAAAAATAATGAAAGCATAAGAAATACGAACGATAAATATATCAAAATAAATATACAGTGTAACATATATGATCGAAAATAATAATAGCATCAGAAATACGAACGATGAATATATAAGCAAAATAAATATACAATGGAATATACATGATCAAAAAATAATAATAGCATAAGAAATACGAACGAGAAATATATATATTCAATAATATACAAAACGTTGTAGTATAACCATCAATATATTAGTACAGGAAAAAATATATATATACAGTTATATTAAATAATTAAATATATTGAAAATAATAATATACGAAACGTATAATCAAATGCATATTAGTAGAGGAAATATATATATATATATATATATATATATATATACATATATATATATATATATATATATATATATATATACACACACAATTAAATAAATAAATATACATCAAAATACTTTATGTTCTACGGGTTATATTAAATAATTAAATATATTGAAAATAATATACGAAACGTATAATCAATTGCATATTAGTACAGGATAATATATATATATATATATATATATATATATATATATATATATATATATATATATATATATATATACACAATTAAATAAATAAATATACATCAAAATACTTATGTTCTACGGGTTATATTAAATAATTAAATATATTGAAAATAATATACGAAACGTATAATCAATTGCATATTAGTACAGGATATATATATAAAATATATATATATATATATAATATATAATACAATTAAAAATAAAATACATCAAAATACTTTATGTTCTACGGTGCAAAACGCTAAACTCACACGTAATCGAGTCTACATTCACATCGTTATTACTTTGCACTACACGGTAAAACCGTCCAAGCAATACTTCACCGTTCAAGTTATACGGATGCCTATACTCGACATAAATGGCTTTCATATCGTTCAATACTATTTTTGTGCCCACTTTACATTCGGTTGGCAAGTTATCTTTAAACACGGCTAGAATACAATCAAAAGCACGCACAAAGAGGTCATCGTTAACCACAACATCATTATTAAATACAAGTTTATAAACACTCCTTTCCAATCGAGGGTTTTTCTTAACGTCCCGAGCTTTTCAATCGTGAACTCTTCTTCACTCTGCATAGCGGCAATTGAAATAATCTTCCAAGTCGTAACGACAGCTATTCATTATATAGAGGTACAGCTCTTCAGGGTGAACAGTGTAGGCAAGCTCTCCTGTACCGCTCAAGTGCTTTGTACCAAAGTTCAGGATATTTCGAAGAATCTAAACCTTTTAAATATGCATCCAGCTCTAGACCATTCTCGCCTTGTTCATTCCTACATTCGATAAATCCGTCGAGCAGAGCGGTGTATGCGTATTCAAGAACCGTGTCGAAATAAATCATATCCGTAACACGAGCGTCTAATATAGGCTTCAGCTTGCGGAATCCAACGATTTCAAACATTCTGTCGAGGATGAAACGGTTTCGCGTAGGGACAAGAACGTTATTATCAGATGCATTCTTCCACATCAGTCGTATATCAATGCATGGCTGTTCGTTAAATAGACAACGTGCAAACAACGGCATATGAGGGGGCGTCACTAAGCTGCTCTCTTCTTGTACCGACACCTGCAGGTATTTTATAACGGTCCTCTCCCCTCTTCTCAACTATGACGAAGACTCTATTCATCTCCTCAACACTTAAATAAATAACATTACGTTTACCAGAGCTTGCTTGCCTGCAAATCGTTTCAAGTACATAGTTAATGGTGCCGGTTTCACCCCTGAACACGCGCAATGACTTCGTCACGGAGACATCGTACGAGGCGTTGAGAATGCTTCTCAAACGAAGTTCCATCGTATTCGTACGTCTACTCGGTTCAAGCTCTGAGATGACTATGAGCTACAGGGCTACAGGTGGACGGATCGGCTCGACGGGCGGAGTGAGTCACGCTGATGAAACGTGTACGGGTTTGTTCGAGCTCGTGTGTTTCGGAGGGGTGAGGTACACGGGTGGGCGGCTCAGTGGGGGGAGCAAGTCACACCATAAACTGCTGAAGCGTGTACAGGATTGTTCGAACACTTGTGTCCCTGGACAAACAGAATTTTCCGCTACATGAAGCAATACCGGCTTTAATGTTTTATCACTCACCAGACGTTCATTTCCACAAACTAAACATCTTCACAATCCGGTGCACTATTTGAGAGAAACATATGCCCATATTTATCCGTTTTGTTTAACAAGCGATACTCGTCTCTAAAATCTGTTAAAAACTCATAGCCCATTAGCCACAACTTCACTACAAACCTCGTCATGATATATATTAATATAGTGGTAAAAATACTTAAGATTCTCCATGATGACAAGATTTACATTCTCAACCGTAGGGTACGAGTAGTCGGTATGATGTAACATGACATAATACGCTTGTCACACCACTCATCAACAACTCATCAACAAGACTCACTATCCATAACCGTTGCTTATCTTCTGAACGTGTTGCTTCTTCTACTTTGTGGTATATGTCATCTTTTATAAAGGTTAGGTCTACAACATACTTCAATATATCGTTTGTACTACGAAATCCTACAATGCCCTCGCCAGAATACCCGTAGAGTATTTGAACATCTTGGTCCTTCGCACGGCTCAATGTAGCCTTAAAAGTATTAAAGGAGGGGGGAATAGGGAGTTTTTCAGTATCCACCACATCTTGGCACTTTGTCGAATACCACTTCAAAAACGTTGAACACGCAATATTAAAGGTAGCCATTACTATTTTTCGTCCACGCGGGAGAATACACGTCTGAGCTCAAGGGTATGCAGAGGTCAACTGAGCACGCAGGGATAGAGATATGCTCAAGTAGTGGCAGGAGTCATGTGACCGATCTTACAGTGGGCGGAGCTTAGCTTTTTACTGTACACACACAGGCACACACGCAAAGGAGAAAATGAAACCTTAATTGAAGCAAATATACGTGATAAATAAACATATCGTTAACACTACACATATATAAATACAATCAAGGATTAAGGTAACCAAAGGGTACGGTATCATAGGTACCAGGCACCTGGTAACGCTTCCTATAGGTGTTACGATACCTGCGTGCCCCTAAGTTCCTTCACACACCCCAGTTTCTGCGCCAGAAAATTGTGCGTCCCCACAGTCAGTTAGGGTGGCTGGTCTCCCTCAGCTTCCAAGCACACTAGATCCTTCAACGAGTCAAAGTTAACGACTCGACGGTTCGCATGGTTAAGCGTGATACCCTTAGCCTTCACGATATACTTCATATCATCCCCTACCCTCACCCGTACCCCATAGGTTTTTGGCCCTGTTGATACAAACGAGTCTGGGTATGCACCATCACCATACTCGTCCTTGATCTCATCAGTTAGCTCTCCGAGGAATTCCCCAATAGCAGGCATGTATTCACCCTCCCTCACTGTGAATATCACGCTATCTGTGTCAGCGTACAACACCCTGCGTCCAAGAGAGTGCAGTAGACCCCAAAGTTTGATGCGGGCTTAGGCCGTTGTGAAGCTGTCTATAGGTATGTTTATAACCCGTGAGGTATCTGTGGCCAGTTCGGTGATGTACTTTATTATGTAAATATTACCTACATTCACGATCTCCATAATCTCTTTATCGGGAGCGTTGGCATAATCCCAGACTTCACTATAACTTTGTGCCAAATGGACGTTCCCTTTGCCGGTATTCTGTGCAAATTTCCCCCAAAGACTGTTTAGGCACAAATTTGCACTAAAGCGCTTGCCAGGATTCTTAACAATTTGGGATCGGTCAAGCTGTATACTTTCATGGGCACGGTAACGCTGAATATAAGCCGTTTTTTCATCTTCGGTATCAACCCCTCGCGGATATCCTGATGCTTCTACTTTATCCTTCAAAAAGGCGTTCATATATAGTGTGAAAAGGTTGGGTAGCTTCTGAAACCTCCACACCTCATGTATCTTCAATATTCTATACCCATGGCGAACGGCTAGGGCCAGCTCAGGACTTGTATATACACCTCTGATCTTACGCTGGTGGGTTGTATGGTTACAATCACCGTTATTCTCCTCTGCACGCTTCACGCACAGGGGAAACATGAGCTTGTGATCTATAACGACGGGTAAGAGCGGCATCCATAAATCGCGAGGGGGGAGCACGTCTACGAAAGAGAGTCCAAAGTAGCGCTTATTCAAATTAGCTGAAAACTCCTCGATGGTTGGTATGGTGGGCCCCACCATTTTTTCAGGCGCACCTACGGGGTACGGATTGTTCTTCATCGCGTAGGGGCATAAAGAGCAGAAGTCGTAGTAGTGGAGTTTCACGCCCTCCGTAGGCGGAAAGTATAGCTTGAATGGGTTTGTGCGCACTCCAAACAAGCTGTCACCACATTTGAGGGGGTCCAATACCACTGAACGTTTGATGGCCATTACTTCTTCACGGTACCGGGCATCTGTTTCCATCCGTGCATCATACTCATTAGGGTGTCAATTTTGGGGGTGAAATGACTAAATTGAAAATCATGTAATTTGGTAGCAATTTAATGTAATCATTTGGCATACAAAATAATATCCTTGCTTCAAAAACAATAAAAAATAACTCCTACCTACGTCAATTTTAATTAAAAAATTCCATTTTTCCGTAAATTCGTAACAAAATAACAAATGTGCGCAAACATC
The DNA here is from genome assembly GCA_023014485.1 of Bathynomus jamesi. Classification (NCBI taxonomy): domain Eukaryota; kingdom Metazoa; phylum Arthropoda; class Malacostraca; order Isopoda; family Cirolanidae; genus Bathynomus; species Bathynomus jamesi. The sequence continues at coordinate 106,303 of JAJOZX010006049.1, read as the reverse complement.
CTATCAACATTTAAAGTGGCAATAAGATATCATTCAGAGTCTTTATTTGAAAGTAACCAATGCAGTCATGTCCTTTTTGCTGCGGTTCCTTGACATCAGCATTCGACTTGCTACTTGCGCTTTGATGTAGCCTTCTCGCCTCTCGTGACTAAACTTGACTAGCTGCTTCTGTGACCATTTTCACACATCTCTCCACACTCTGAGTGTGAGAAGGCCACTTTGGCACTTGCATTGGGGCCTCTTTAAGTTGTGTTAAATCTTTGTTTGTTATACATGTTGTCAGTGGTGGCTCCAAAACTTCCGAACTCAAGTTAACTAATTCTGACAATTTCGTGGCATTGACGTTTATCGGAGGTACCTTCTTTGTCTAAACAGAGCAGTCTCCCAGCTGGTCATCATCTAGTGATGTTCCTCTAAGCTTTAGAATGATTTCCACAGCCTCAGTTCGCTCTTTGGTACATTGGCTGCAGAGTATTGCTCGCAAAACTGCCTCTGGCCTAGCATACCAAGCGGACCTTCTCACCACAGGTAACACGATGTCCACCACTACTTTCCTTTGGGTTCTCAGTAGCTGTAATTGAAACAAGATGTGGTTGGGCCCCTCCATCCACATTGGATTAAGTTTTACATTGAACCAGTGAGGAAGATAAAATCCAATAATAAATTCAACAATCAACATCAAATTCTGTAGCATTTTGCCCTTCAGTGCATGTTTGGAAACCCAAATCCTGTAGAAACGAATCGCTGTATTTAACCAACGACTGTGACTTACGGGTCCAATCCCCAAGAGAGCCAGATTTTGAGGCAACTTTCCTGATCTGATTGCTTGAACAATACGATAAGCGTAAGATTGATCCGTGCTGAGGTCTTTGATAACTTCTTCAGACAACACTGGAAGGGAGGGCCTACTGCGACCTTTGGAAATTTTGTATTTATTTCTAATTCCGTTGCTCCATCTAGCATGTTGCCAAGGGGGCCTGACCACTTGTTGTTGCTCTTTGCAGGACCATCAAGTTCCTGGATGAGAGGACGAAGAGGTAGTTACCCTGTGTGCAAATCACATACAATCCAAACAAGCCTTCTTCCAAGTTTTTTCTCTAAATGCGTCATAACACCGCCCTGCCATCAAGTGTTCACCACAGTTGAGTCTCCACCAACGGCCTGCAGTGAACTGTCAAGTCTTCTTTTTTGAAGCCAACATATTATTTGATCAGCAATTGCCTCTGCATGTTTCTTGCCTTCTACTTCTGCTTCAGGAACAAAGTGAAACAAATAGCGGCCACCAGGTTCGGAACATACAGAGTAGTGTTCTTCTTTGATGAGACCTGGAAACTTTCTGTCCATTCCCTCTACCTCTAGGAGAACTTTTGTGTCATCTCTTCTTCCATCAAACAAAAGGCAAGAGAGACCTTCCTCCTTCAAATCTTTTTCATGCTGATCAGATATTTCCTTCATTATTTTTTCTTGTGCTCTTCTTATCTTATTATGATTTATCACTAAGGATGTATCCTCTCGGCTGATGAGGCCTGCATCTATCCAAGCGGCAGTGGCAATCTCTGCAGTCTCTCGTAGCCCTGTATGGTGGCGAATACCGGCAAGGGCAATGTTTGAGATGTCTTTAGTGTAGCCCTGTTCAAAAATCAACTTTTTCTTATTTTCATAGGTTTCTGTACTTTTTCCCATGCTTTTTGATCTGAAAAGGCCGAAAATCACAACCATTTTGACCTAGGTTGTTGGGAAGCATTGCCGCATGGAGCTTTAAGTTTTCTGCCTTGAAATCGGCCAAAAGCACCAGTTCCGGGGTCCCTTGAATCATGTTTTGCACTATAACTTTTTATCTAAACAAGATAGAGCAACAAAATAGGCACCAAATTAAAGTGTTTTTAATCCTCTTTCTAACTTATACAATTATGATAGTCTTGGAACAAGAAATGGCACATTGGTACATACAAAGATTTCAGAAATATCACAAAATTCGTTTTCTCACACTCAAGGCAGACAAGGCGCCTTATTCATGACACAAATTTGAGATTAACATTTTGTCACAAGTCTAATCGATCAAGAAGTGAAAGCATTACATGATGATTAATTTCATAATGACATTTACACAGTCAGTTGTTGAGAGTTTGTTTCTTGAAGCTGTCAAAGCGGCGTCTGTTGAACTCCACAGCTTGAAGGAGATAGTCCCTTTGCTTGGCATCTGTTTTTATGACATTTGCAAAGTCGCTCATCATCTTGACACCACGTTCAGCAATGTCATTCACCGCTTTCAGATTCTTAACATAGTCCAACGCTTTTCTGTAGTCCTCATTCTGTGGCCAAGACGTGACAGGTTCCAGAAGCCACTCGGATCCAATGTTCAGTGTGTCCAGCAGGAAATGTGATTCTGGGCCAATGAGATCAACCAGGGTGGTCTTAGCTGTGACTCTCTGGAATAGAGGCTTTCCTGTTCTGAAGCTGTCTGGCTTCTCAGTGGCATGTAACTGGGCAGCAATGTCGTGCTTCAATGTGTCACTCAATCTACTGCTGAACAGGGCAAATGGCACGACTTCCTGCGTCAGGTACCATTTGTGGTTTTCCATCTTATTAAGTACTGCATCAGCAAGCTCTGGGTCAGTTTTCTTGTACTTCAACATGTCCTGGATTAGACTTAGATCATTCACGGGAGCATCTGCAGCAGACATTGACATCATCCATACAGGAGTGTAGAACAGCGCAAGGAAGGTGTTGAGTCTTTCCAGCTTTGATACAGTGTCTTCGTCGTACTCAAGTTGATCTGCAAACATCAGCATTTTCATGGAGTACAGGTTTCTGGCCATCCATCTGGCCTGATGAATGGCGCCTGGTCGACTCCAGTGAATACCTCGAGGAGGCGTTCCTCCAAGAACAATGACTGTCAGTTCAGCCATTTCCCTGTAGTCGGCTCTTGGAAGCCTTTCTGCTGTTAGAATGTCTTGGAGTATTTCTTCACTGTTCTTCTTCTTTTCCTTCAGCCATTTGCTGTTGATAGCCAGCATCTTTGGGTTTTCCTTGGACAAGTCCGTCCAAACATCCTTCAGATGCTCAAACTAGGGATTATCTGGCCCCTTCACCTTCCCAAACAGCTTCTCCCAAACTGCTCCTACTAGGATTTCCAGGATGTGATGTCGACAGGCCAGATAAAACACCTTTTTGTTCAGCATTTTCTCTAGCAATTTGGCAGCTCCTCTGTGAACTCCACTGTTACTGGATGTAGTGTCAAAAACAAGGGGAGTAACATTATCCGTAAGTTCCCATGTCTCCAGTAAATCCATTGAAGCCTCAGCCTGAGCTGTGCCAGAAGAATTGTCGATGACAGGTACTCCCAATAACTTTCCTTCAGTGTATGAAGGTGGACCAGACACTAGCACAGCTAAAGTCTCTGAGGTACTTCCAGGTTCACTGCCCAAGACATCTTTGAGCAACTTTCCATCCCAGTGTAAGGCAGCGTACTGTGGGGGGTTTTCACAAAACTTGGACATGTGACTCTGGCTGATATTATACCTGGACAGCATTCTGTTGCGACGTGTTGTTGAGGTTGAGATGACGAAGTTATCCAGATCAGCCCCTCCAGCTTTCAAGGTGGCAGAAACCATGGCAGTAACTTGATTGTCTGATAAACCAAGACGATCAGCTGTATTGCAGATGACATCACATTCCATAACCTTCCTTGGAAACGTCAAAGTCACACTAGTCACAGTGTCTTGATGGTGAGAACATCCAGGACGAGGCTGATGGTAATCCATGTCCTCTGTGTTAGCGTCGTTGTCAGTTGAGTCACCCAGGTAATGTCATCCACATGAACAACTGCCTCTTGTTCTGCTGCAGCTGTAAAATAGTACAACATGTTAAGACAGTAATTGTTAAGTACATGCTAAATATCGCAATGGAGTAAAACTTAAAACTTTTTGTAACGTTCAAAGTAATTAGTTTTACCTTGTTCTTGTCTATGCTGCAGTCTTTCATTCCTCGCTGCTTGCTGCAGGGATCTTGTCTCAAAAATCTTGTCATGACCAGACATATGACCTTTCTCAGTCTTTTGGTCTTCGTAGAACCTGATATCCTCATCTTTCTTCTCTCTGGATAACAGTCTGTTGTTCTGTATTTCCTGGATTGCATCTGGAGCTCCTATATCGAACAGGCTGTCTAATTCCAGCACAAATGCTCCTCTTTTTCCTCCAGGGTTACTTGCTCTTCCTTTGCTTTTCACCAGAGCACGATGTTTCTCATGTAGTTTCATGAAGAGCTTCATTGCGTTGTACTTGGTCATTGTCTTGATCCTAGCCATCTGCCAGAATGGGATGATAGATTCAACTGTTTCATATGCAAGGTCTTGAACCATGGGCCTCCCTGCATTTTCCGGTAAATTCTGAAGATTAAGGAAATACTGGAACGCTTGTCTGTTGGTGGGAAGCTGGGAACCACTGATAAAAGCTGAAGGGTATCCAACCAGGAAAGTTTCAGTGAGAGATCTGGTAGATGGCCCAGTTGACACCTGCCTGTGGACAGTACGTGGAGGTTCTGAGATATCAACTGTGCGCCCACGGAGCTCCCTCAGCTCCTTGCTTAATGCCATTGTAAAGTTGTAACTTGTAGATGGTTTTCTAGATTCTGATTGAGTTTCTGTTGTTTCCTGAAAAATGATAGATAATTATTATTATTATTATTATTATTAATTATTATTTATTATTATTATTATTATTATTATTATTATTTATTAATTTATGCTCTTTCATTTGATACCTAATTTGTTGCTCTATCTTGTTTAGATCAAAAGTTAAGTGCAAAACATAATTCAAGGGACCCCGGAATTGGCGCCTTGGCCGATTTCAAGGCAGAAAATTTAAAGCTCCATGCGGCAATGCTTCCCAACATCCTAGGTCAAAATAGTTGTGATTTTCGGCTTTTTCAGGTCAAAAAGCATGGGAAAATGTACAGAAACCTATGAAAATAAGAAAAAGTTGATTTTTGAACAGGCCTACTTTAGTGTTGTATTTCATTTTCTTCGGCGAAGGTTCAGATGGCATTTTGGAGCTATCATCTGATGTTGCTTCTTTCTGTTCATCTGAAGAGCTTTCAAAGAAGTGAAAAACCTCTTGATAGAGCTCTTCATTTCTTTGGGTGGCTTCTTCACTTCTTTTTCTTCCTTTCTTTCCTCTCTCTGATTTTCTCTTTTTTCTTAGCAATAACAATCTGTTTTTTGGTTTCTGAATAATCTCCCGAACCAATCTGCCTACTTCCTTGGCCTCCTGCCTTTGTTCTCTGCGCCTTTATGAAAGCCAGCTCCAAAACAGGGATCTTCTTCTCACGAGGACAGCGACAATCAATGTGAGGGTGAGGTTCTCTTCTGCATGAGGGAGAACAATTGGCTTCAGAACACAACTCTATGGGACACTGGCAGTTAAAAATGTCAAGAAGAGTATCAAGTGTGTGCAGAAATTTATTTTTCTTTGCTAGTTTTCCTTTACCAAGTGATGTCTCAACTGCTTTGTGCCACAGTTTTGTTAATTTTAGCTCAATAGTTCTATACTGATTGAGTACAGGTAGTTTGAATAACACATCAGCTTTTTTCCACTGATGCAGAAGAGCGGGAATCATGTCCCTTATGAGCTCTTTCTCTGTGTAGTTCCTTCTATCCTTTGTATTTTGTTCACGAAGGAGTAACCCTAGTCTCAGCATGTCTCGCACTGCTGGTAGTTCTGATACGGGAAGCTCCTTGCCTGTACCGACTAACAGGCTCAAGTGGCATGACGACTGACCTCTTGTCTTCAATTTTGGCATCTTAGGAATATCTGAAAAGAAAGAAAAACATTTAAGTATTTTATATAAATTACGATGTTTCAAAGTTTAGTCATTCGATGTTCTAAAATTCAATAAAAAAATATTTCATGGGATTACAACACAATTAGACAGAAGAATATGATAATAATAAATAATTGTAATGATCAATAATCCATACTTACAGTTGAACTGTAGTATTCGTCTAGTAGAATAACTATGAAGTAGGTACAAGAGCAATAACAGCAAACCACCGTCTATGACATCTAAGAGGCAACTGAGGACTGATAGTGAGGGACAGTTCTATTCATGTTGTGACTTGTACATTGTACAACAACTATATGACCTTGAAAACACTCCATATGCGATCAGTGGGATAATTCTGTGACAGATGAATAGTTAATCAATTTATGTCCTATTATTTAGTAAAAGAGTCAATTTCTGAAACTTTAAGGTAAAATTGATGTAGGTAAGGGTTATTTTATTTCATTTTGGTTGGCTAATTTCAAGTTTTGACATGAAAAGACTATATTTTCACTACCAAAATTGATTTAAAAAAAGTTGACAAAATTGACACACCCTAATATTACTCATGCTCCCACACGATTTTGTGAGTGACCTGGGAGCCTATAAGTTCATCATGGTTACGGGTCCATGCGAGGCTATCGGCGGGGGATCTTCCATAAAGGTCCCCTGTGACGGCATAGTCAGCGCGCGGGCATCCATGCCACCAGCAGCCGTTAAAGGAATACACAGTCTTCTCACGAGTGGCTGGATCCTCACTTAGTCCGTCAACCCAAAAAACACGACCAGTGACCTTAACGGGTACTTCACCCGTGTTGCGGGCATGTTTTATGTATACCCCGGTCTGTTGCTGTAGGTGTATGAGCCAGTAAATAGCCTTGTGCCCATAACTGCGGAGGTTGTTCCTGTGAATGATTGCTAAGGTGTCTTTAGGTATGAAGTTATTTTTGAACGCTGTAAAACATAATGAGGCGATCGTGGTCGCGACTTGCAGCGGATCGCATTTGAAACGGGTTATGTACATCCTTCTAAAGGCTTGAAAGCATACTCTAAGAACACGTACGTCATTCACGCAATAACGTTCACATTCATCGGCTATATTGTATGGACTAGCTTCATTAAAACTGTTGTAGTAACGGTCAAAATCTTCACGCTCACTATCACTCATGTTGGTGTAGTTAAAGTAATGTTTGTGTGGAGGTAGTTCTACGTAATTCAAAGTTTCGTTAGTGAGGAATGTGAAAGGGAAATACCCTTTTGAAACTTCAGCGGCTACGTCCATGACTCACCACACTCGATTTCCATGCACTCATTACAGATAGTCTGACTTACGAGTAAATGTGGAATGACCTCTTTGGTTTCAGCGTTCGTGTAAGTTTGTATATCGTAGTACACGGTTATACAAGGGCATCTTTCATATAACATAAATGCTTCACTCCATCCGCCTTATATTTTTCATGACATGTAGAACAGTGAATTTCATCGCATTTATGTTTGAAATTCCTCCAATTATCCATCATGTGAAACATGCCGCACTTACAAATCCTCATTTTCCTGCAAGTGCCATTTGATTTATGGAGCTCAAAGCATTTATTATTGAAAAATGTAGGTCTACACACATTACATTCCCTCTTCTCGGTTTCAACTACACGACTTTCACATTTGGGGCTTTTACACTGCTCACATACCATGTAGCAATCCTTACAATGTTTCACCATATCATCAGCAAACTCGAGACAACCCTTACACAAATCATGATGTCTTCCATATTTTCGACTTTTATCACAACTGGCGTAGAGAGCCCTTATGTTACGGATCGGGAGATATGATGTTCCTGATAATCGTAAAATAAGTAGAGGTCTTGTACGATCTCTCACGCTGCTTTTAAAAACATACACAGTCCTACGACGATCATCCATTCCAAATACAACTATACGAACATTCATTTCCTGCTCTACCCTTCTCAGTTCTTCAGGACACATATTACACTCAAACTCAAGCTTACAATCTGAAGCCAGTTTACGGGCACGCTGCACAACCGTGGGCAACCAAATTTTTTGCGTCCAAGTATTTAGCACAGTGAACATATGAGCTAAAATTATTGCTATAAAACCACAACCACGATCGACGTTTAAATGCTTTCCGTAAATAACCGGAGAATTGAAATTAAGAGTATAAGGTGTGGCACTATGACCCGCAACCCGGAATACTCTGTCAATATCTACCATGAAGTTGTCCATATTGAAGGATGTACCACTTTGAGAGGCTTGCATTATACTCCCCAAGATATATTCTATATCTACAGCCGCCAAACTTCTGAACGGTATTACCACCCAAAAATCGTCCCCCTCATCTGACCCGAACTTGAAGGGTTCTGAAGGGCAAACTCCACAATACGTTCAACTACGCGCCGCAATCCGTTGGTATACAGGGATCCAGGGTCAACCCTGACCACGTACCGATTTCTAGTCAGGGCAGGGGTGAGGGTAGCGGTGCGTACCAACTCGAATGTTATACCATCCTCCACAGTATGAGAAGCTGCTGTGGAGGAAGTACCCAGAACTGAACAATGGGGCATATTTGAGGAAGGTACTATTGTGAGGGTTGTGTCGTAAGACGTAGAGGGTTGGGGCTCTATTACTGGGGTCTAACAACCGGAGCAATCCTGGCACGCTTTATACCTGACGTGGAGGGCTCTTCATCATGCTTCCGCTTTGAACTGTCGCATGCTACAGGTGTCGCTGGTGAAGGTTCGTCAGCGAGGAAGGGTTCTGTAGCTGCATGGTCATCGGGTTCGTCTGTGATAATTAAGGTATGTAAAATGTAGTTCTATACAATAAAAAAAATACTCGCAAAAATTGCTGATTTTTCGTAAACTTCAACTTCAAATATAAGTAGTTAGGATTGGTCAAATCTGGATTTTAAAGCCATATTTCGATTTAGCACATAAAAGTGCATCATTTGGTCACTAGTAGTCTTTGAAAATCTAAAGATTTCACTTTGTTCCCTAAAATTGACACACCCTACTGTGATATCGATGATGGGGTGCTGTATATCGTCGTCATTCACGGTTCTGTGGAAGAAGAAAACAAAATATAAGGAGCAGCACTCAAAATTTGTAATATTTTGTAAATGACCTACTTAGGGGTGTGACGTGTTAGAGATGGAATCTGTAGAAAAATTCAGGTTCACAAGCCCATCCACATGTATTATATCTGGCCCGCTAGTATGTGGAAAAATTGTGTTTATGCTTAAAATCATCAAAGATAAGAGGGAGATGTCTCAAAATTTGTGCATAAAGTAATATGTTGCTATTCGACGTATCAGTCAGTGTTCAACGGGTACGAAGATGAAATTTTGTCCCACAAGGGCGTATATGATGTTAATTCGTTTAAAGGTAATGAGCACACAGTTATTGTAATTGACGATCTCATGTTGGAAATGGATAAAACGTTTGCCGAAACATTTACAATGTTCTCCCACCATCTTAACATAAGTGTATTCTTCATCAACCAGAATGTATTTTTTAAAAATAGATACATGCGCGATGTGTCGCTAAATACACAATATCTAGTCTTATTCGCACAACGTAGAGATGTGTCACAAATTGGGGTATTAGCCAATGAAATGTTCCCGAATCAACGTAAGGAGTTTTTGGAGGTTTATAAAGAAGCCACAAGCCAGCGTTATGGATATTTGCGTTGTGACCTTCACCCGCGAAACACGTTTAGGGTGCTTCTAAGAACGAATATATTCCCAAGCGAACCTGAAAAGGTGTATATTCCAGAATGACAAATAGGCTGAAGAAATATCGTGAATTAATAAAAATCTATCAACGATTGTCCCGGGCACTGCAACAGATGTTTGTTAAAAATATCGACTCCGACTTTTTAAAATACATCTGTGAAATCTGTCTTAATGTTATAAAATGTAATTTGCCAATGAAACCCTCTCAGAAGGCTCGCTTACGTTGTTACAAGAACATAATACGAGCGCTCGCTCATAAAAGTCAAACTGTGGGTAAGAAAAAGCGAATTATTGCACAAAGAGGAGGATCATTCCTACCCATCTTATTTTCAGTTTTGGGTCCTTTACTGACTAGATTAATATAATGAAGAAGATGGTTGTGATTCCGCACGAGGTGTATGCTTCATTGCAAAGTTCAAAGATTCCAGACACGGCTCTAGAACCCCGTAAAAATAGGCTTAAAAGAATGGAAAGCGAATTGCTAGCCCTATTAAACAGTGAAAAGTCACCTGATGAGGAAAGGCTCTTGTACCAAGAGGCTTTGCAAAAATTTCTTCATGAGTACGAAGATTATAAGAATCCTACAGAGCTCCCGTGGTTATTAGGCACAGCGCGAGTAGCGCTGAGCATGGCGACACAGGACCTGTCGCCGGCGTTAGAAATGACCAACCAAAGAACAACGGAACACAACACATCGAGCATGTTCTAAAAAACAGTCTCCCATATACATTGAGGAATAAAGGCTTGTCTTTATAATCTATTGAGTGAGGACCCCATCATACAGTGGGCCGATACAGGCTAGGTCATTGTTGAAGGAACAAGGGTACAAGAATCCAATATCGTTGATCTTGTTCATGATCTGGTGAGAAAGTGGGACAGACCCTCACCAACAGGATGGAAGCATATTAAAGCAAGACTACAACAAATAAATGTCCCCAAAACATTGATAGGTAATGTGAATAGGTTAAAAGACCTGGATCAAGTCTCGCATGTGTCACAACTGAGTACGCCTTTTGAAGTCGTAAACATAGACACGCCTGCATGCACATTGAAGTTAAAATCAACGCTTAGTAGAAATATTAAAGATAAAGAGCTGTTCACAATTGTGGCTGAGGGCCGATATAGCGCAGCTCTCCAAAGAGATACCTTTCACGAGGCACAGCATGACTTGTCCAGCTTAATATATCAATTGAAGATGGAGAAATTGGGTGAAAGCTCTCCACCTCCAGACATGTGCTATATTTACAGCAATATCGTAGAGCACCAATTTGTTGGGGACACCCAGGCGCGCCTGCTGCGCATTGCACACATCCCCAACCATAGAGGGAAAAGTTTGAGCATTACATATGACAAGATCCATTATGTGAATGTTGCGACTAATCTATTAACCAACATCTCGATATATATAAAAACGATTGAGGGAAAAAATTTCCCATTCGGTGATGGGAGCTTAACAGTGAAACTACAATTTCGCCGTTTATAATGACCCGAAGGTCGTTCACAGTCTATCGAGGAGTGAGATACCAGCGTGGGAGTGGGCTTCGATCCACTTTTTAATCCATACTACGCACCGCTGTCCCACTGTTGAAGAGGGGTGCCAGGTACCTAGGGCGGAAGGCGTTACAAAGAGGTTTTAACGCGGCAGAAGACATAATGGGTGGAACTAAGCCTAAAGAAGCTCTAACAAAACATTTAAAACGTACATGGGACGAAATCATCAAAGATGCAAAGAGAAAAATGCGTGGTGGCGGAAAGAAGAGATCTGCCAGGAAGAAGGGGTTACCATCACGTGGCGCTAAACGTAAAAGGAAATAAAAAAGAAGTGCTCTAGGCGTATGAAACCTATGGCTGATCATTTTTTTAACTGATATAAGCTGAGGACACTACACTCACGAATCATAGGCTGATTACTACTGTAGTTGTCAAGAGAGGTGGCACTATTTATGACTTGTCATGGCGCGTTTCATTCATCCGTGTAGTTCACAATGCTGTAAATCGGAACTGTCCCTCTTTGATATGCCCCCACTCAAGTCTCTATTGAGCATAGCGACTTTATTACAATTAACCTATTAAACACAATTAGTTCGCCGAGTGCCCCTATAGAATTCGTGATACCCAGCTCAGGCCTTTACTTTTTTGACCCGAACTGCATGCACATTAGGGTGGTCCTTAAAAATGAACTTTTGAATTGTCACGCTCCCAACCCGAGAAAAGATTGTACTCCTACTAAAGACACTTACGAAGAATTTTTGTGAACCTACTTCTATTATAAGGAGTCGCGCAAAGCCGTTGCACTTCCCAACAAAAGAGCCCCGGACTGTCCTAGTGTGTTCGGTTCTGTCGGAAACTGAATTCTTGTTTTTTCATGTAGCGGTTAATGAACGTGTTCAAGTTAAAACATTACATATGTTATTTACTTTATCAATGTCATTATTTATAGTTATTTTTATTACAATTAGTTCAGTGAACATATTGTAACCAATAAATATACAAACATTTAAAAAAATAAAATACATTCTTCCACTTATCAATAGTGATGAACATTTCGTAAACCTAAGTCATCATTTATTAATTTCATAATTATATAATGGCACCATAGTCTGCATGTATGATATTTACTTAATCGAAAGTACATCACTAACAAGTCACGTGTAAATTCAGTAAGCTTTTCATTCTCATGGTAAAGTGAATATTTGCGGATTATCATGGAGTTTTGTTTATGTTGTGGATGTATTAATATCAACAATTATGAGTCGATCATTATTTGGTTATTGACTTTTTGTGTGAGTTATCTAATCGGAATTTTTATTCATTTCAGCGTTATTAACTAGTTTTCACAATGTCAAAGATTAAACCTAACCTAATGGAGCACTGGCAGGACAAACTTATAGGGGCAGAATTGCCTTCGAATGGTGAAGTGTTATCAGTAATCCTTCACCTTCACCAAAATGAAAAAAGAACTGTAAAAGATAGTTTGAAAGAGGTACTTCTGGACGTAGAAAAGTTTTGGAATCGAGCGCGAATTCCTATCAAACGCACAGACCACTCAATGGAAAAGTTAAATAAATTATTTTTAAGTGGCAGAGACTAAAGAAAAGCATGAAGAGGAGGTCAGAAACGCAGATCAAAAACGCACTTGCCATGATAAAACTTCCTGAAGATCGAGCTTTCTTGTTGGCTCAAAGAGAACCTGGTCGCAAAGGATCTATGGCTGGGATTGATATGGTCCTTGTTCGGAAGGAGTAAGCGGCTATCAAGCGGAGGCTCAAATATGAGGAATATCAGGCTGCTGTGGCTTCCCGGGACAAAGCAAAAACCTCAACTGCACATTTGGAAAGCTCTTCCAGTGAAAATAACAGTAGTGTTTCCAGTGATGCCGAGGAATCGGGTACAGAGAAGGAAGAATTCGGTGCAGTAGCAGGTGGTTCTTCACATCCAAAGTGTCGACGTGCAACGAACGCTATCATGACTCCTAATCTAGCATCAACCCTTGATCGCACGAATGTTAGTGATCGCTCAGCAGCCTTCGTGTTGGCAGCTACTGCACAGGGACTTGGTCATGACTAGGGCGATCAAAAGTCAATAAAGTCAATTTGTGTATATACAGTAGCTTGCACGACATATAAAACGCCTAAAAACAAGTTTTAAACACCCAGGTGGGGTGTAGTATTGAAGTTATTAAGTCAATAAACGGTAAATTTTTAGATGTTATGTCAATTTTTAGATGTTAGGTCAATTTTTTTAGCATTAGGGTAACTTTTTAGTTTTTAGTAAAAACTTTTTACTAGTTGGCGACTCTGCACACAAAATCTGGCAACACTTAATAGCTGAACTGTGTCAGTCACAGTTAAGTACGGCTATATTTAAGAACAAGAGTAGGAAGGCAATGTTTGCCGCAATAGGAAGTCCTCCTGAACCGACTGTCACCCGCTGGGTGAGCTGGTTGGAAGCTGCATTTTATTATGCAGATAATTTTCCAGAAGTGAAGAGAATTGTCGAAAATTTTGAGGATGGGGGAATTCTTGTGCAGAGAGCAAAAGAAAGTGTCGCTAACGATGGTGTTCCAAAGCAACCACTTGCGATCAGAAGAGATTATGGGCCTATTGCTGACTTGGTGACGAAGGCGGAAGCGTCAAATTTCAGCATTCGAGCTGCGTATGAGGCATTGTCTAATTTAGAGTTAGGCAGAGATGAATGTTCTATTGCCCAGTACATTAATGCATGACTCCAAAAGAATGATATCTGCAACATAATTAATCTCAGAAGGCCTGAAATTTCTCCTACTCTGTATGGCTCTCTACAGAACTGCCAACTAACATCCGCTGCTGTGGAAAGATCGTTCTCGATGTTAAAAAAGCTTTTGACGAAAGACCGCAATTTTTACCCGAAAATGTCTACAAGTACTTAATGCTGTATTGTAATTGTATTCACTGAGTACCTAAAGTTTATTTCACCAATTTATTACTGAGTACTACTAAGTAATAAATTGGTGAAATAAACTTTAGGTCTTCTCTGTCACAACTCATAAAATAAGGTTAATTTTTAGGTTAACTTTTTATGGAAATAAAGTCAACTTTTCCACATTTTTACGTCAACTTTTGTTTGCCCTACTCATGACGTATCGGAGCTAGTTATTAACCGTTCTAGTGTGAGGCGGTATGTATAGACAGCAGCATCGCTCTTTAACGGCTCAACACATAATGGAAGAGTTCAACACTGACTGTCCTATCATTGTTCATTGGGATGGAAAAATTCTCCCGGAGCTCACTGGTCAAGCCAACGTCCATCGTCTCCCTGTCTTAGTCTCCAACAAAGACACGTGTCAGCTCCTTGGTGTTCCAAAACTCTCTTCCGGAACAGGAGAAGAGCAATCTCAAGCTATTGTGAACCAGCTCCAAAAGTGGGGGCTTGAGCAGTCCGTTGTTGGGATGAGTTCTGACACTACCGCTTCAAATACTGGCCATCGCGCAGGAACTTGCGTTCTCCTCGAGCAAAAACTAGGGAAAAACCTCCTGCATTTTCCATGCCGTCATATTATGGAATTGGTGTTTGGAGCTGTTTTGGGGTCTTATTTTGGGGCACCTTCTGGCCCTCAAGTACCTTTATTCATGCACTTCAAGAAGTTTTCGCCTCAAATTGATCAGTCCAGATATAAGACGGCTGCAGATGACATCGACAACGAAGAGAAGAGGTCATTAACTTCTTTTGCTTGCAAGATGCTACAGGAAGGAACAGTTCGAGATGATTACAAAGAATTCCTGGAGCTGGCACTTCTTTTCTTGGGCCATAACTCTTGGGATGGAAAAGAAATTCGCTTTAAAACTCCAGGAGCTATGCATCACGCCCGATGGATGGCTAAGGTTCTCTACTCCATCAAGGTATGGTTGTTTCAGAGTCAATTTCAACTAACTACCAAAGAAGAAAGGGCCCTAAACGAAATTTCTTTCTTTGCTGTCCGAATTTACATGAGAGCATGGTTTCGTGCTTCTGTTTCTGTATCTGCTCCGCATGAAGACCTTATTCTCCTTAAGAAACTTCAAAGATACCCAAATAAGATCATCGCAGAAGCTGCCATTAGAAAATTCAGCTCACATCTCTGGTATCTGTCAGAGGAAATGCTGCCCCTTGCATTATTCGACGAAGACGTTCCTGTAAGCGTTAAGCGTGAGATGGTTCAGGCCATGAGGACCAAAGAAGGAAGTGATTGATTGTCCAAAGCGGATCGAGCTTCCACATAATGCCAGGTCAGCCTTGTTGACTTAACATCGAAAAACTCAGTTAAGTTTTTCAGAAGTTTGGACATTTCAGACGAATTCCTTAATGAAGATCCTGTATTCTGAACTGTTCATGATAGTTACAAATATGCATGTAGCATTGTGAAAGGTATAAAAGTTGTTAATAATAATGCTGAACGAGCAGTGGCCCTCATTAAACAGTTTAATTGCCGATTAACTCACGACGAGGAGCAACTGCAGTATCTGATGCAGGTTGTCGCTAATCATCGTCGAAAATATCCTGACAGCAGAAAATGCACACTTGAGTCCAATATTCAATAACACTTTTTTTGTAATATGAAAAATATGTTGCTTTGGTTTCTTGTAACATTAAAAATATTTTGTCTTTATTTCTTGTAATATGAAGAATATATTGTTTTTGCTTATCATGCTTTGGGATGTTGTTTTTTTGGAAAGAACACTTAGTTTTATGATCCTACTTTACATGGAGATTTACTTAAATTTTGGTAGCATATTTGAGATACCGCGAAGATTATTTGTTTATTTTCTTAAAGTATTCATCATTTATATTGTTTTATTAGTCATCCTTTATTTTAGTTTCCGTTTGATAAAATTTTTAAAAATTACCCATGAAATACAAAACTTTATTAAGCCTGCGCACCCCTAAATATTCTCTAAAATAGAAGAAACTCTATGAGATAAGTTCATTCATTCAAGAGTACCTAATTATGGGTTGGGAGCCTGGAAAATTTAATATCGAAATTTTTTATATTTGTAAGAACCACCCTAAATTGCACATGTACGCTAAACTGCGTATAGCCCATTCTGATAGAACGGACTGCGATGATAGTTACTCTGCCTACCCTGAAATCAACTTTTTACACTTCATATTCAGCCAGTGTGAGGTGTATTTAAATCAGGTTAACATCTCGGCAGGAACAGGGTATTATGACCTACGAGCCTATCTGGAAAATGTCCTCAACTTTTCAAAAGAAGCGAAGGACACCTTTTTAACCGCCGAAGGATATTACTATGCTAAAGATGAAAATGGTATAAAGGATAAATTTAAAAATTCTAAAAAAAGATATACGAATGTTTTGGACGTCTTCATACAGATTTCACATTCCAGGAGAAACTACTTATGAACGGGGTGGATATGAAGTTGAAGCTTATCCGCACGATTCCTGAGATCTGCATAAATCTGGGGTCTGATCAAGAAGAAGGCGCGAAACCCGTTGTGATTCACATCATGGAGACGTATTTACGTATACGCCGAGTGAAATTAAGTTCGCCAAAACAAATAGAAATTGAGAAAGACTTAATACATGCCACAGTAAAATACCCAATTAACAGGGTACAGATCAAACTATACACGGTGCCCGTAGGGTTGGCATCGAAGCAACTAGAAAACGTGGCCCTCGGAGTCCTACCTAAAAGGATATTAATTGGAATGCAGGACCACGCCTCGACGAATGGAAAATATAAAGAGTGCCATTAAATTCGAGAATTTCGGCCTTAAAAATATTACTATATGTAAATGGCATCGCTTTAGGAGGGTCTATGATTACGGATTACTCATCAGACGCTGTGTTCCCTCTCTGCGCGAGAGCTTATAGTAGTCTGGCTCATAATACAGGTGCATGTGACGAGCTTGGGTTCGGTGTAACGCAGAAAAAATTTGTCGAAGAATTTAACATTTATTCATTTGACATTACGCCTGACTTGTCTGCTGGCGTAAATACACACTTAAGTCCATAACAGAGTGGAAACATCTCAGTTAGGTTGGAATTTGCCAAACCTATAGACGCGCCTATAAGTGTGCTAGTTTACCTCGAATCACAGGCACTAATAGAAGTTGATCGTTTCAGGAACTTGGTCACAGACTTTTAAAATGGACGCGAATACACTCCAGAGGGTAATGAAAAGTGACCGTTTCACACGCTCAAAATTTATCGGTGTGTTTGCGAAGAATGAAATATCGAAGTTGCCAAGTACGAGAAACCGGTATGGGCTTATCGTTAACACCGACATTGTGGGGGGTTGAGGGGATTCATTGGTTTGCAATCTATTTTAAAACTAGGGAAAGAATGTACTATTTTGACTCACTCAGCGCTCAGCCCTGGAATGATTCTGTGGTTGTGCAGTTTATGGAACATATACAAGTACCTGAGATTGTATGAAACCCGTATCGCCTTCAAGGATATTATAGTAACACGTGCGGGATGTACGCCCTCTCATTTCTTATGCACATGTCACGTGGGAAGGGATTTATAATTTTTTTTAAATTATTCGATTTGTGCGACACTGAAATGAACCATAAAAATGTATGCAGACAGATAAAAAAAAAGTTCCTATATGTTAGCACCCGCTGTATTGTGTAAAGGTGTATATCTATATTATGTAAAGTTGTATATACATTTGTAACTGTAATATACCCGGTAAGACTTATTTAATGGGCACTGGTTCAGCTTTGTACATGTTTTCTACCATTTAATAAATTAAATGAAACTACAATGGGTTTTGTTCTTAACCCCCCCCCCCAAAAAAAAAACTTACATTAGTTCCCCGATGACCTGGCACTCGTTGTACAGGATGTGAGCCAATACCTCGACTTATGTGTTCAGATCGCTGGTTTGGTTGTGGGGTAAAGCATCCATATTATTTATTCCCCTTTCATCAAAACGAAAAGTAGCTATAACACGTTCAAGTTCCGCATCGGTCTTATAAAGTTAAGTAAAAATAAAGTTTAACTAAAGAGCTACAATAAGAGAAAATGCCACGAATTTTAAAAATTACAATAAAAAAGCAGATAATTCTTAAAAGTTTTGTTAATTTAAAAATCCTACTGCGGTGCTGGCTTTAAATTATCGAGAAAAGTATTATTAAAGTTCCACCATATATACAGGGTGTACATAAAGTCAGGATCTATTTTGTGAAGCACTTGGAAATTATATGGAATTCAATCATAAAATGATAAAGTGGTAACATTTATTAAATAATTAAGAGTAGGATTCGACGTGACGCCCATCAGTATCCCTGCACAGCTCAAGTCGTTCCGCAGCATTTCTAAACACATTCTGGAGCATTTGCGGGGTTATGTTATCTGCAGCACTTCGTATACGTGTACGTAAGTTTTCAAGACTCGTAATCTTCGTCTAATAGACGTGCGATTTGATAAAGCCCCATGCAAAGAAATCTAAAGGGGTTAAATCTGGTGATCTCGCTGGCCAAGGTCTGTTGCTTCCGCGTCCGATCCAGCGATTTGGAAAACGTCCATTTAGATAATCCTGAACAATTTTGGCATAGTGACAAGGAGCACCATCATGTTGATAGATGACAGGGATAGGATTGTTAGTACCATCGTCTATCAACATGATGGTGCTCCTTGTCACTATGCCAAAATTGTTCAGGATTATCTAAATGGACGTTTTCCAAATTGCTGGATCGGACACGGAAGCAACAGACCTTGGCCAGCGAGATCACCAGATTTAACCCCTTTAGATTTCTTTGCATGGGGCTTTATCAAATCGCACGTCTATCAGACGAAGATTACGAGTCTTGAAAACTTACGTACACGTATACGAACTGCTGCAGATAACATAACCCCGCAAATGCTCCAGAATGTGTTTAGAAATGCTGCGGAACGATTTGAGCTGTGCAGGGATACTGATGGGCGTCACGTCGAATCCTACTCTTAATTATTTAATAAATGTTACCACTTTATCATTTTATGATTGAATTCCATATAATTTCCAAGTGCTTCACAAAAATAGATCCAGACATTATGTACACCCTGTATATATATATGCCGAAATAACCACGAAGGAAACAGCATAATTAATAGCCAGTGCACTAATTTACAGCTCAAAAGGAAGATTAGCTGGGTGTCTAAGACATCTCAAGGAATAATTAAAAACAAGTACACTAATTTACAGCTCAAAAGTAAGATTAGTTGGGTGTGCTATGCTCCGTCTGTCTGCAGCGGGTCTCTAATCCTTAGACAATCTTAATAGTTTTGGTAATTTTAAAATCCTACCTGTACAACTTTCTGTAAATTTTTAAATTATGAAGAAAATACAAATAAAAACACATCATATATATATATATATATATATATATATATATATATATATATATATATATATATATATATATATGCCGAAATAATCACGAAGGAAACAGAATAATTAAAAATATTTTTCACTTCGTTTTATTACGGCTTTTTATAAGTTAACACCGGTTGAAACGTTATATATAGACCGAGAATAAACACAAACTAGTTTTCAAAACAATTATTATGGCACTTATAAGTTAATTAACACTGAATGAACTGCAATATGTATAATCACATATTAACTACTTACATCTCTAAGTCGTTAGCGGGAAATTCGTTTCCGTTGTCACAAATTTCTGAAACAACTTGCGTTGAGAGAAGTTCATTCTGTTCCACCGCATTGAAAAGGTGAAAGGCAACCGATGGGTAAAAATCTTGATCTTCAAACAAATTGGGAGAATTGTAGAGCGATAACTGACTCATAGTGTATATTTGAAAAGCACTATGCGAAAAAAACATACGAACTGAGGCTCTGAGATGAACTGTTCCCTTTTATAATGGGGGCTTGTGACCAACCCACAACACACGATTCTCGAGCTTCCTACTGGCTATCAGTTAATTTTGGGCTGGGTTTAATGCATAGGTATGCATAGCGGCCAAACAGAGGTCCTGGGCCCCGTCCACAGGGCTGCTGTGATTGGCTGTCCCGTGAAATCTGGGGCGTGTCAGATATTCCCATTCGTAGAGAGAAACGCTGTCTTTTGATCTTGTATTCGACCGAGAGAGAGAGGGTGAGAGAGCGAGAGGTAGATGAGGTAGGTTTGTGAATCGGTTTATGGTGCCCTATCTTGAAATATAAAAGTGGAAGGTAATTTCAGATTCAATTATCCATGAAGAAACCGCTGTAAAAGTTCATTGTATCGCGGAATTCTTATACGATACAATAAATAAATTTAGAAAAATAATCTACGCCTCATCATGTGACTTTTCAGAGGAAATTGAGGACACGTGTGGATGAAAATAGAGCGAATTATGGTACCCCTCTAAATTAGCTTCGTAAAATTTATGCCCTGTAAATTAAATCGTCTGGAACTGGAAATGTTTTTTAAAAAAATATCACCTCAACTTTCACAAAGACTCGTTTAATTATCGTTATTTAAAACTCGACCTTCTCATGGTTCGTATAATTAATGACCTGACGCTGAGTCATATAATTTAATGGTGCATGCCTTATCTCGAATCTTGGAAACCAGAGAAACGGCAATAAGGAATTAGATAAACAACATATACAGGGCGTCCCAAAAAAATGTATACACACTTTAAATAATTTAAAGGCAGTGTTTTAAAATACATTTCATTTTCAAAATGTAATAGAATCTACAGACATTATTTAATTTTTTGTCAACGCCTGTTTTCAAACTGACGTCCGTTCTTGTCCAGGCACTGCTGATAACGCGAAGCAATGGAATCGCAAACATCACGAAACATTTCGTTTGGTATTTGTGTGCATTCTCGTTCAATGGCTGCTCTCAATTCAGCGACTGTTGCAGGTTTTATAGCGTAGACTTTGTCTTTTAAGTATCCCCATAAAAAAAAGTCTAGTGGTGTGAGGTCTGGTGAACGAGGAGGGTATTCTACGAAACCCCTTCGTCCAATCCACATCCACATCGTGCCAAGTACCACTCGCAATACTCCACTCTTCGGTCCGGATCATCTTCATTAATAGCATGGACTAATCTTGGAATGTAACTTTTCCATTGACAGCGCTTCAAAATGCGTTGGACAGACGATTCTGAAATTCCTACCTCACGACTCGCTTGCCGCACAGATTTTCTTGGACTTTGGTGATACGTTTCCAGTACTCTTTCTTGCTTTGTGGGGCTTGTCGATGTCCGTGGTCTTCCGGAACGCTTCTTGTGGACATTCTGAACAGTTCCATCGGCTTCA